>JAULKJ010320909.1:0-10483 GCA_032355405.1 Rubia balearica
AGATATTGTTAGACTCATATATCGATGTAGTTTCTAAATATCAAATTTTATGTACCATTAATATCCGTAATTAAAGTTATTGATGGTCAAACATTATCTGTGAAAGTTAACCAAAAAGTGTGTCATTTTCTTTGGGACGGAGGTAGTATAAAATAAGGAAGGCAATAAAACAATACCACTATATCATCGTCTATAATTTGAATTTACGAGTATATCTATCTTTTAAGGTATTATCTAACTATTATCGCTTTATTATTGTTGACGTAAAAAGGTAAAAATTCCTTATGTTTTAAAAATGAGTCATTTTTAAAAGCAACATGTATTGTAGCAATGTACACATTAAGAGTAAGACGTGGAAATATTGAATCAGCACGGTATTTTTATTTTAAATCTAAAAATAATCTTTTTATATGCATCATTTCAATTTTATTTTTATTTTAATTTTGTCGATTCATACACTGGAAATGGTGTTTGGTGGTAGAGTATTTAAAGTTAAGGGATCAAACTGATTCAATCTATGTCTTTTCACAAAAGTCAAGCCTATCGAGAGGTAAATTACTTGCCTTGCACGAAAATCTATTATGTCGATATATAAATTACTTGCCTTGTCAGAAAATTCATTTATACCGACATGTAAATTATCATTATTTTACTTTCATCTATATACATGGCATATTAGGAATGATGCATATTAAAAGTCGAATTGTCACGAAAGTCGATTCCTATCAATATGAAAAATACTTATGAAAGTCGATTATGTCGATATGTAAATTACTTGTCTTGTCAGGATAATCATTATCCTGACGTGTGAATTATCATCATTTTACTTCTATTTATATGTCTGACATATTAGGAACTATGCATATTAAAATGAGGAGAGCACACCTATGAAATCAACGTATTGTCACGAAAGTCGATTTTATCGATATGAAAAATACTTACCTTATCATAAGAGTCAGATCTAACTGCACATAATTATTTTTCTACTTTCACTCATATCTCGACATTAACAGAATAGGAAAATCTAAATTAAAATTTCACGCTAACATCGACATAATAGGAAAATCTAAATTGAGATCACAATCTAGCAAGTTATTATGTGGACATTAACAGAATAGGAAAATCTAAATTAAAATTTCACGCTAACAAGTTATTATGTCGATGTTATTATGTAGACATCGACATAATGGGAAAATCTAAATTGAGATCACAATCTAGCAAGTTATTATGTGGACATTAACATAATAGTAGGAAAAATCTAAACTGAGATTACGTGACAACAAGTTACTTTTAACTTCTTCTTTTTTATAAAATAGAGATGAGAATGGGTTTAACTTAACCTTGGTCAAATGTTTGGATTGGAGTTTAGTGCATGGTGACGATGAGAAGACACGAAATTTCTGCCTGTCAAAAACGACTAGTGTCTTAATTGTGCTTTTTCATCCCCAATAAAAATATTTATAAAAAAAAACAAAAGTTGTTAACAAGAAACGGAAAAAGATGAGTTTGGGGGCCACCACCAGCTGAGTTGGCAGCAGCCCATTGATTTAAAAGAGACTGGAAGAATGATTAGGAGACAGCTCAGCATAACAAGTGTTGAATTTGAAGCTACTCTTCTTGACATTGATTGAAGCCAAAAGCTATGTGTCAACATCTATGGATGGCAAGTTCTAATTTCACTCATGAAAACTCAACTATTATAAGAACTCCATGACATTAAAATAAGGACATTTGGGTTCAAACTCACGACCTCCACGTTGTTGTGGTCAACTGAAATTAAGATCAATTGGTTCAGTGTGTATTCATGAACTTGTTCAGTGATAAAAAAAAATTAGCTAGTTTGGACATGATTGATTTGTATGTATGATCTGGTTAAGCAGAATTATGAAATTATTTTCTTAGTTTGATTTGCTCAATTATAGGATGATAAGTTTCGAATCGAAGTGATATTCACTGCTCATTAGTGATGCAAAAAATGTTTGCACTTTGTCATTGCCATTCTTATTTATTGTATTTTTCTATGACTCGCGTCTATGATACTCGTTACTGCTTACTTGCATGGATACTAGCATTTATGTTCAAATGTTACCATTTTATGATTCAAATTAGCAAAAAAAATCTCTAAGACCAAGATTATATAATTTTGGTTATACCATTTACTATTTATAAAAATTAACTTTAAAAATTGCTAGGATCTACATCCCTGCTGATCATAAATATTGTCGAGAAATAATCTTTCGTAGTATCTCAAATTTATAACATCATTAACGACAAGATAAAGGGGGCCCTCCTCTCGTAACTTTTTTTCTAGAAGATTTTTCGTCCAAACTCCCCCTTTCAAAACCCAAGTTAGGTTTATTATCTTGCTCCATCACCTCAACTCAAACACTCACCACCCTCAGTTAAAACCAAAAGTCTGGTCGCTCTACTCTGCCACGGAACTTTTCAGCCTCTCAAGAGTCTCAACCAAGGGTGGAGCTAGGTGGGGGATGAATTTTACAGGAAATACGAGAGTAATTTTTTAAAAAAAAATATTTTTCAACCCTCTCTAATATAAAAGGAAAATTGAGATTTTTTTCCTTTACAAATCACCCTCCCATACATATTTTACGCCTCCACCCCTCTTCTCATCTGGGGTTGGTTACAGTCACATGAGGCCACAATTGAAGTTTAGACTTGTGCGGAAGGACCCGTAATATTTACATGGGCGGAGGCCTACTTCACACATATGGTCTCAGAAGATTCTCAACAACGAACCAGACAATATTGAATAGTGATTCTAGCAGTCTTCAATGCATGATCCGATGGTCAAACAGTTTGGTCAAAGTGGAGCAGATCAACGACTGAGTATTTAGGGATGATGGTTTTTCTTTTTCTTGCCTTTTTTCATCCACTCTTGATTAAGTATTTTTTCTCTAACATACCACCAAACCAACACCACACTTGCATGTTATGATTAGATCTAATATGCAACCTTAAAGGAGAAATCATGTTATAAACTCTGACAAAAACTCTCTAAAGGCTATGAGCCAGTCTTAGGCCCCCCATCCGCCCGACACCACAGGATTGGATGAGGAGTTAAGTCACGGTACCCAGCGCCAGGATGGGTCGGCCCGTACCGGTGGACACACAAGAGATCGGGAAGAGAGCCTGGGGAATAAACCCCATAGCACCCCCCAAGACATCCCCACACTGCGCGCCCCGGGTTTCGAACCGTGGATCCCTCCAATTGATACCCAAGCCCCAACCACTGGGGTACACCCGTGGGTGTGATAAATTTTCTTGCTATTAAATAGAAGTGATGGTCTTTTTGAGACCGTCTAAATTTTAGGCAGAGTTCTTTGTGTAAAAATAATATAAAACTTCACCTTTTTCAATTTTTTTTAAAATTCATCCCAATTAAAATACTACTCCCGTCCTATAGAAATTGACACAATTCTATTTCTATCTAAAGTGGCAAAAAATTAGTTTATACATTTACTATATTACCCCTCAACAGATTGATTAAATCTACTAGTCAACTCTTCCATTACCAGAATACAATTCCTTTATTTCTCATCAACACTTTTACTTCATCTTGCATAAAATACTAATTCAAAAGTAATTTTGTCAATTTCTACGGGACGGTGGGAGTTTTTAATAATTGCATCATAATCCCTACACAAAATTATACTTTTTTATTAAATTTTCTTTTCCCTATTTTTGCATTATGGGAAGACGGAAAAACATTCTAAGGTATCTCTTTAAATTTTAAATAAGTTAATTAATAAAATTTGAAGAGTTTTCATTTATGAATGAGCAACACAATGAATGGTTCATTAATTGAGAATTTCAAGAGTTAAATGCATGAATTAAAAGACTATAAATTTGCACTTGAACTCCTATAAATAGATGGAGAGTCAGAGTGTTAGGATGTGAGTTTTGTAGAAATCTTTCTGGTCTCAAAATCACCCCTTTTGCATGACGTAATTCATGGCATCTATAATTCGTCTGACACCTTTGGTAATAAGATTAATGTGTTTTTGTTCGTGGAGATATCCAACATATTTGGCGAACCACATTAAAAATCAGTGTTATGTTTTTCTTCCTTTCAATTTTCGTCATCTTTAGCAACGCAGGGGAATAATTTTCCACAACAAATGGTTTATTTTTAATTGATATTGAATATGTGTGTAATTTGTGTCCGCGTATCAGTTTTGCTCTTCTACCTGAACGATGAGATCGTTTATTCATGATCATAACTCCATTTAAATTGATTGCGTCGATGTATTATTCTCGACATGTTTGTATTTGTATCTCATGATTTTCATCAAATTAGATTTGTTAGATCAGTATTTTTAAAGGTGATTACAATTTGATCAACATAGATCGTGGTTGGAACAAGTGGTGTTACATGTAAGGAACACTCCTATTTGACATGGTGATATTAGTGTGTGATACACTCCTCTCTGCTAGATGATCATGATTTTCGTGGGAAGCAACTTAATATCCCCTAGGGCGATGTTATAGTACAAATGATTAGTGTGGTTTTTTTCTTCTTAAAATTAACCCATAAACAAATTTTATTGTATTTCTAATTTGTTATAGTGCGGACGATTCGTGAGGCTTTTTCTTATTAAAATTAACCCATAATAATGGAACTTCAGGGGAGGGGGGATTTGAACCCTAGTTGCCATTGTGCAGGCACAGTGCCCTGGCCACTTGAACTAGTTCAAGTGATTAGATGTCAATTCCACTTATTAAGCATTATTGAGGTTTTTCCCCCAACATCTTTGATGATGTTTAATTTTTTTTTAAATAGATTTTATATTTAAATTTCACAAAGTATATATAATATTAAAATTTATGAAAAACTTTTGAGCATGGTTACTCCTTAACCCAATTTTCTTAATAAAAAATACTTTTTATTTGAGGAGAACCATTGTGAAATTTAAATAACCACTCCTTATTAAGGAGTTGTTCCCTAATTATTGAGTTGGTACCTCTTTATTTGTGAAATGTCAATCAACCAATAATTGATTCTTGACATGACTTGTTTTGTATTTTTAATTAATTATAATTTAAAATAAAAAGTAATTAAGAAGTGCTTATTTAAGGAAATATATTATTTATAATATGACATTTAAGAAATGCTCATTAAATCAGTAAGAGCATCTACAATGAGGATGAAATTAGTGGGATGAATTTGGAAAGTGTGGGATGAATCTCTACAATGAGGATGAATTTTGGGGATGGGAGGAGAGAAGGGAGGAGATTCGGCAATGAGGGATGAAATTGTTCATTCGAATCCCATTCAACAATTGTGGGCATTGTAGGCCAATTTGGGTTTAATTTTTGTTTTCATTTATTTTATAGACCCACTATATTGTGACACTTGTCATGTGCCCAAAATAATTCAGCTCACAAGTTTGGAGTTTCACCTTTCAAACAGTAATAAACGGACAGATTTCAAACGGACAAACTTTATGTACCATTTGTAAAAAAATAAAAATAAATTCACCAATAATTTTAAATCAAATTGTCTATAAATAGAGTTTAACATTGAATAAGTTCTTACACTTCTTTGATACTTCATTTTTCTCCCTTCTTCACTCCCGTCCGGAATTTGTAGTCCATTTTTTTGAAAGGTTGAAAATGAATTCAAGCAATTCTAATATCCGCTTCCCATCGACAAACCAAAATTCATCTACTCCAGGACATCCTTTGCAACAAAATCTAAATTTTAGTGCACCGCACATGCCTTTTCCATATCCGCCATGCCCATACCACAACTATGCGTCATTTCCAAACTATTCTACAATAAAATGAGTTTAATAAATAGAAAATAAAGTGGGGACCACAATAAAGTGGGGATAGTGAGATGAGTTGAATTTTATGATTGTGGAGTAGAAATGAAAGGTGAGATGAATTTAAGGTAAGAAAATGAGTATATTAGTTAAATATTGAAAAAAGTGGGTGAAGTGAAATTTGGTGGATGGATGATTGGAGATGTTCATTGTGGATACTAAAATGAGGATGAAATTAGTCGGATGAATTTGGGAAACGTGGGATGAACTTCTACAATGAAGATGGATTTTGGGGGATGGGAAGAGAGAAGAAAGGAGATTCGGCCAAGGGGATGAAATTATTCATCCGATTCTTATTCAACAATTGTGGGCCAAGTGGGTTTTCATTTATTTTAAAGATCCATTATATAGTGACATTTATCATTGTGTTATCTTTTACATTATTTAATATTATGATTTTGTGTTATCTTTTATTTATTCTGTAGTTTTCAAGTTTTTTTTATGAAGTCATGAAAAGGAACTTTGTTTGTTGAAATTTAAATTTATGTTTTTTCCGCCCAAGGAGTATTATTATTTTTCCTTCCATTTATTTCACGTAATTTTATTTTTCTACTAATTTATATATATTGAAAATACAGTGACATGTAATATCATATATTCATGTGCATGATAAAATATGTGTTTAATAAATATAAAATAAGGTGGGGATCACAACAAAGTGGGGTAGTGAGATGAGTTGAATTTTATGGTTGTGGATTAGAAATGAAAGGTGGGGTGGATTTAAAGTGAGAGAATGAATATATTAATCAAATATTAAAAATGTGGGATGAGATGAAATTTGGGGATGGATGATTGGAGATGCATCTTAAAAGTTTTCTAAAGTTATAGGAAATTCGTTGCAGTAAATAAAAATAAACATCAAATCACCTATTTAGTTATATCAATTATAAAATGACTCTGTTTAATGGTTTGTTGGTCTAAAATAAGACTTTGTGTTTTCTAAAATTATCATTTTTTATTCTTGGCAAAAAAAAATCTCAACCACTCATTAAATTTATCTTATTCTTTCTATTCAATTATCTCCGCATATTTCAACTTTAAAAAACAACACTAATGTTAAACTTAAGAAAATAGAGGGAATGTGTAATTTTAAAATAAAATACTCCCCCGTCCCAGATTAAATTGTACAAAATTAAGAATTCAGTCAAACTAGGAAAACTTTGACTATATATTTCAATAGATATATAAACAATAATATTTTTATATGTGATATTGCTGGATTTGTCATAATAAGTAATTTTCAAAAAGTAACTTTTTGTTTACCGATATTATACGTAGTTAAATATATTAAAAATCAAATGTGTGTGTTGGAGACTGTGAAAAATATTCCGTGCAATTTAATTTGGGACAGAGGGAGTACTAAATTTTGAGAACGTCCTCACCTATTAGACCGCCTAACGGTTAAACCAATTTTTTTTTATAAAAAATCTCATTTTCGCAAATTTTAAGCCCGGATTCATGTGTATATATATTTAAAATATTTTTAAAATTATACATCTCTCATTGCATTAAATAAAAATAGATATCAAATCACCTTATTAATCATACTAATTACAATATAACACGTTTAATAGGTAGACGATGATACTTTGTGGTAATTTTCTACATCAGGAATAACACCGACTAATATTGGAAGAAAAATAGAAGAGAAAATCTCCTGTGAGACCTTCTCACCATAACAAATGGTGATACGAGGGACCATGTTGTAATTATTACAAATGAGGCTTAAAAATGGGACCAAATTTTAATTTTCAAAAAATGAGGTTGGCAAATGGGTTATAACAGAATTTTGGTCAAAAAGCAACTGCCATTTTTTGCCAATTTTTTGGAAAGAAAATCCTCAAAATCAAGGGATTTCAATCCTAACTAAATTCAATCCAATTGCATCACAGATTTGAAGCATCAAAATCAGAAAATCACCGATCTAACACAACAATCGCCAGATCGATCTAACGCAATAGCTCTGAATTTGCGAAGCTGCTGGATCTGCAAATATTTGGCATCTACGATCTGAATTTTGCGAAGAGATGATGGATTTTTTTAATGGAATGCAGTTTCGTAAGCTTCTACGATCTGCGATGTTGATATCATCGAGGTAATATGAAATTTAAAGTTTTTAAATCTCAATTTTCATTAACATTAGCCAAGTTTATGGTAGAAATCAAGGAGAAAAATTGGAGATGTCCAATCTGAAAATTCAAAAAAATTACATTAGGTTTTGTTTTGATTGGGTATATACAGTTAAAACGAATGAAGTAACACCATAAACACATGAAATAATGCTTTCATATTCTGATATGTTTTTTTGCAAAATATGGAATTCAATTATACGCATATTCTTAGTAATATTTTGATGTTTCTTAATTTGTTGGAATGTTTGAAGTAATATGTAAAACATACAATGTAACTGCATGAACACATGAAATGATATTTTATTATTCTGCTGGATAATTTGCCAAAGTATGAAATTTGGCTATATGTATTTTGTTGATAAAAAATATTTGTTTTTAAATCCGCTAAAACGTATGAAGTAATATGATGAACACACAATGTAACTGCATGAACACATGAAGAAACATAATGTTATTCTGCTAGATAATTTTCCAAGGTCTGGAATTTGGCTATATGCATTTTGTTAAAAATATTCAGGTGTTTTTAAATTTGTTGAAATGTATGAAGTAATATGTTAAACACATGATGTAACTACATAAATACATGAAGTAACATGATATTATTCTGCTGGATAATTTGCCAAGGTCTGGAATTTATTATACTCCCTCCGGTCCTCTAATTATGGCCCATTTTGACCATAATGTTTTTCATAGTATGTTTGACCATTGATAACTTTTGCTGTATGCAATAACATATATCATGTGAGATGTCTTTGTATTCTCCGTAACGTGTAGTTTTTAAAAAGTAAAATTTTATAATCCGTTATTGTAAGCAACCAAAGGTATCGGTGGTTAAACATAGCTTGAAAAAATGTGAGAAAAAAGGGGGCCATAATTAGAGGACCGGAGGAAGTATGCATTTTGTTGAGAAAATTTAGGTGTTTTTAAATTTGATGAAACATATGAAGTAATATGATGAACACACGATGTAATTTCATGAACACATGAAGCAACGTGATATTATTCTGTTGGATAATTAGCTAAGGTCTGAAATTTGGCTATATGCATTTTGTTGAGAAAATATAGGTCTTTTAATTTTTTTTGGAACATATAAAGTAACATATTAAATCAAATGATGTAACTGCATTAACACATGAAATAACATGATCGATCTTTATTAGATGATTCGTCAATATCCAGAATTCAATTACATGTGTTTTGTTGAGATTTTTTTGATGTTTTAAAATTTTTTGTAGCCTAAGAAGTAATATGTTATATACATGATGTAACTCAATAAATATGTAAAGTATTGTGATTCTGAAAGTCTGAAATTTGATTAGATGGATATTTTTAAAATATTTTGGGAATGTAAAATTTTCTTAAATATCTGAAGTAATATATTAAATACACAATTTTCAGGCATTCTCTCTCCTCATTTTAATTCTCCCTCTTCTCTCTAAAAAAAATCCAAACCCTAGTCAGCTTGTGGGGGGTTGTAGTCGCCGGAAACTCTCCTCCGGTGGCTACCCCCTCCCAATCCCACCCCCACACCCTTACCCCTTGTCTCCAACAATCTCCAAATTTAAACCGGCTTCAGATCTGGAGAACTACGGCCAACTGACGGCTCGGCTCTGCTTCTTGGTGCTATAAACCGATGGCGGCTCGGGACTCCAGGCGGCGGTGCTCTAGGCATGGTTTTCCTTGCCCAGCGGTGGTTCTCCACAGTGTCCAGCGGCGAAGCTCTGTACCCAACGTCCAAGCTCCAATCGACGGTGGCGGTGAGGCTCCAGACAGCGATGTTCCAGGACGTGGTGCTCCTGGCAGGTTTTCCCTTGCCCGGCGGCGGTGCTACAAGGTGTCAAGCGGCGGTGTTCCAATTTCCGGTGGTCCAGGGGAGACCCTGCGAGGGGCTGTGCTTTTTTTCCCGGTGCTCGAGCGACGTTTAGGCACCGGTGCCGCACATGTCCACCGGCGACGCTGCTCCAGACTCGAGCTTTCACTGTATCCCCGTCTTTCCCTCAACTTACTGCGGTAAAATGTCTAGTTCCTTGGGTTTCCGTGTCCACTCGAATCTGAGCTGACCAACTCAGATCCAGTGACGGCCAACTCGGACTTGACTTAGGACCGAGTCACCTCAACTCAGTGACGAGTCAATAGCGAGTCGACTCAATTAGAACGCCCCAACTCGGGTCAAATAGAGCCAAGTTCATTTCCGGAGATAGAAGGGTATGAGGGGTACTTCTCCATTTTTATTTTATTTTTCTACTTTTATTTTTCTCTTTTCAGGTGGGAGGCTTTTAATTAATTTATACTTTTAATTATTTATTTTCTTTTACAAAATTTATTTTAAAACAAAAAAATGGGGGACCAGAAATTATATGGGTTTTTTGAATTTTGGTATTAAATAATAATTCTCTCTGTCAATGCTTGTTTTTCCGACAACCTGAGTCGGTAAAATTTGGTTGGCTTCAGATTTGATAGCCAAAGAGACAAAAGGAGAAATCTAAGTCAAAGTCGCTTAAACAA
>JAULKJ010320919.1:0-10483 GCA_032355405.1 Rubia balearica
ACGCATTATAAGTGATTTCTAAACATCGATGAAACAGTTTTGTCCCTGATAGATCTATCACAGAGAATGTGTTACTTGCTCATGAAGAAGCAAAAATCCACTAGAGGGATTGGATATATAGCAGTAAAATTAGATATGAGTAAAGCATATGGCAGGGTATCCTAGCTATTCATAGAAGAGGCATTGAGAGCTATGAACTTCCCAGTGAACTGGATCAACCTCATTATCTCATGTGTTAACTCAGATTCTTATCAAGTACCTCTGAATGGGGAGTCTTCACAGTTCTTTGTGCCAAATAAAGGAAATAGGCAGGGATGTCCTCAATCACCATATTTGTTTATTATCTGCCAGTAATACATGTCTTCCTGGTTAGAGCATAAGATCAGCCAAAATAGTAGATTAGGTATATCGGTGTCAAGGGGTGGTTAAAAAAATAAGTCACTTGATGTATGTGGATGAATGTACCCTATTTACGGCATGCACTACCTTAGCAGTGGATGATATAGCAAAAACACTTGATTTATATGCTAGATTCTCAAGGCAAAGGCTAAACTTTTAGAAGTGTGTTGTGATATTTAGTCCAAATACCTCTCACATTCTTCAGCAGTATGCAAGATACACTCTGAATATTCATAGACAACAATTAGATGGGAAATGTCTGGGTGTAAACATTAGTTTCACATCCAACCAGGCTCATGTTTTTCATAATCTGGTAAATAGGTTTAATCAAAGATTCAGCTTGTGAAGGGGAAAAAATCCTTTCTCTACAGGGAAGAATAACATTGGCCAAGCATGTCCTGACTACGGTGGTGAATTTATCCTTTGGGTATTTTCAAAATACCAAAATAGATTCTAGAAAAACTATACAAGATGGTGGCACAATTCATTCAGGGAGGAGAGCTGGAAAGGAGATCTGTACACGGGAAATCCGGGGGCTTTGTATGCAAATTCAAACAAGAAAGCGGCTTAGGAATGAGATCAATGGGGGGAATGAACAAGGCACTAATGGGTAAACATGCTTGGAATATGGCAAGAGATCCAGACTCTCTATTAAGCAGGGTATACAAATCGAAGTACCTCAGAAATACAAGTTTTCTCAATGCCAAATAAAAAAGGCATAAATCATGGGGTTGGAAATCTATATTGTGGGTAGAAAGTTGTATTACTGATCATTTGGCATGGCAAGTCAGATCAGGAAAAGATATAAAATTGTAGGATCAATGGATTCCAAATCATGCAAATCCATTGGTCTATAATCCACGGTAGTAGCTCACACAAATCTCACTATAAAAGACTTGATAGAGAATGATGGAACATGGAGAATGCCTTTGGTTAGAGCCATATTTCCAGCTCAAACCGTATCACATATTATGTCAATCAAAGCTTCAGGAAACCCTTTAGAAGATGATATTCCTCTTTGGAGCCCAAACAAAGATGGAAATTACCAGTGAAAAAAGCCTATCACATGTCAATGAAAGATATATATCCACAAATCAAATGACGCTACATCAACAACTGAGTTCTTCACAGAATCAAGATATGAAGAAATTCTGGAATTTGATTTGGAATCTGAAAATTCCTCATAGACTAGCAGTATTTTATATGAAGGCTGATAAATAGGGCACTGCCTTTGAAGTTAAATATGAAAAGGAGGAATATCATTACATAATGTACTTGCTCAAATGTTATGCTTCTGAGGAGGACGAGGCTCGTTTATTTCTCAGATGTGAAGACTGAAAGAGAATATAGCGAGTTTCTGAAGAAAAACAGAATCAAAACTCAGATTTACTGAGTAATCAAGATCGGGAAGAACAAAGGAAAAGCGGTTATCATTATCACACAAAGTGTGTGTTCTTCACACTACAAAATGAGGAGAAATCCTCCCTTTATACAGCAAAACGAAAGCAGAACGAAAGCTGAGAATGAAACTAACTAACCGCCTTAACAAAACGACAACAAACCATGCGTTTCACATTCTAAAACACAAAACTACATAAAACGACATGGAACTACTGCGTTTTGATCAAAAACTCAGTGAAGCATTTGGCGCCAATTCCCACCGACTTCAACAGCTTCAAACCTGCATCCTGCAACTGAAATCCTTGGCTTGCTGTTCAATCTGCAAGCTTGATTTCTTGCATAACCAAGTTTGTCTTCACCCTTTCTATCCTTTTTCCAGAAAGAAAAGAAGACTAAACGGAAGGCTGGGGAACGAATGAACTTCCCGCCATTAACCAAGACTAAATATTCCAACCACCTACAAAATGCTAGTGGCCAAAAAAAAAGAAAAGAAATTGCCCGCCAAATGTGAGGTATCTTCAAAATATCAACATTTCATAATTCTTGGGTCTACGTCATCAAACATATCAATCACAATCATATTGTTTCGTTTTTGACATGTAGGAAACGAGAGAGAGGTACCTTGAGCACGATATTCGGTGGATTTGTGGCAAAAATCATGGGCGAGCTTGAGTTTTAGCCGGGGAGATGGCGGCGAGATTGTGCAAGTAAGCGATGCTTGGAGGGGTGCATTCGAGCTCAGGGACGTCTTTACCAACTGCACTGAACTGGGATTCAAGCCATCGCTTCACTTCACCAATTCGAATAGCATCCAAACAAGGACAAGGGTCTCCGGCGCCGACAGATTCGCTCATTTCAAATAAGTACACACACTAGATTGATAAGAAATCTCCACTAGTAAACTACAATCGTGTCATTTATTTTTAAAATTGGTGAATTGGGTACAAATTCCTTACAATGGTAAATTACTCCGTCCCAAAATATCGGCACTTAAAAATAGGCATAATTTTGTAAAAGTAAAATGGGTGAAGGAAATTGTATTGAGATTGTAAAAAGTAAGTTTAGTGGATGAAAATAATCTAAAATTTATCCAAAGAAAATGTATCAATATAAAAAAATATTAAAAAAAGAGGAAAGAATGTCAATATAAAAAAACGAAGAAGTACGATGCTAATCCACAATCATTTTGATGATATCATGACGAGGTCTATCTCTCATGGCAATAGTTTATACTAATTGAATAATCCAATATGGTAGCCAACGAGTCCTGGCGTTGGGCTTCCGTGACTTTACCTCCTCCACCAAGGCCTGTGGTGTCGGGCATGTGAGGGCGCTGCGGGCGAGCGTTATCGCCTTTTGGTCCAATGAATAATCCAATATGGTTTATTTGTGTCTTGGCCAACCTTGACATTTATTACCCAATAATTAGAGTTTCAGTTACATACAATGATGATTAGTAAAAAAAATGGGAAAATTATATGACTATTAGGGTTTTAATTATATAAATATCAAGGTATGTCACTTTTATTATCATTTACAATTACTTTCTCTAAACAATTACTGATTTAAATATCGGATAATTTTTTGCTAGGACTTCCTGGGGCTTATTTCTTAC
Organism: Rubia balearica; assembly: GCA_032355405.1. Lineage (NCBI taxonomy): Eukaryota > Viridiplantae > Streptophyta > Magnoliopsida > Gentianales > Rubiaceae > Rubia > Rubia balearica. Next base: position 3,416 of record JAULKJ010320919.1, read on the forward strand.
AAATCATGACTGAGGAATTGGAGGTGCAACTTGATTGGGTTTTATATGCATCAACTGGCATGCCTGATAGGACCGACTAAATCAAATATGAGTCCCTTGGTTTATGTCCATTTCTATGGCCACTACATTGCATAAAGGTGAGAGGTTGAGAATCAAAGGAATAGGCGTTAGTGACAAGGTACAGTCTCTGTATAGGAAGAGAAAGAAAAGTAGATGGTTTATCTCTCCACATAGCAGACTGTTGGGCCTGATTCAGTACAAATGTCGATAGGGCCCAGTTCAGCCCCATCGTTGAAGAAGGCTCTCGAGCTGGGGTGGCTTAGTCATCGAGACAGACAGAGGCCAGTGTGGAGCCTTGGGTAGGAGTTGGTACAACGGTTCCTTTGTAGAACCCACCAATCGGCTCACACTCTGAGATGGATGGCCACTTCATAGAAGCCTCGGGTAATTCGCACATCGAGGCTTATAAGCTGGCCCATTAGGCCAATCTGAGTATGGGAGATGGAGTCGCAGCAAGATCACAACCATATCTGGTGTAGGTGGCGTAAATGCTAGTGGCCACAGGATACCAGATCACTCATTCATTGATACCTTTGGGATGTAGCACATGACGTACAAATCCACAAAATAATCAGGTATAGAGGGCTGGCCTTTGTGTTTATGGAAGTACTGATGAGACATGTGTCTCAACCCATGCTGGGGATTTTGTATTTTGGATACGCAAGAGAAGTGGTTTAGCTGCGACTACAACCTTCATTTCCAGATTACACTCAAGGGATGGTTTATTCAGCACCTCATTTGATGACTATAGTCTCGACATCTATTTTCCCCTGTTTCAAGTCTGGATATGTAGTTGTGTCTTCTATAGGTCTTCAGGGTTACGGTGGTCAAAATCATCATAACCCCTTGACATCTGGTCAGGGGCCCTATGGGTTTTATGGGCAACCTCAAATGTATCCTGGGTGACGGGGCCATGGTCGCATTCTGGTTACATGGGTTCTCAACCTTTGTACCATCCCCCTTTTGATGAGGCTTCACGATCCCTGCATCCACACAGGGATCCGTTATTGACAAGGTCTGAGGGAGATACGGAGATGCACTAAGAAGAGAATTGGATAGGTTAATTGAGCCTATGGGACAGGTAGTCCATTTAGTTCATGGATAACTTCTATTCGATGGCCAGTGGATACAAAGGCCCCAGAAGGACTCCAAACATATGGTGGAGATTCAGATCCTAGAGAGTTTATTAAGAATTTCTTAATTCTTATGAACTCTTAGGAGTTTGATGAGATATTAACATGCAAGCTTGTGGGAAGTTACCTTCAAGGGAAAGCCCAGGAATGGTTACAAAATTTCCCCAGGGGTTCTTTTCATTCCTATCGAGATTTGAGTGGAGCTCTTTCATGTCAATATTTCCAGAAAAAAAAAAGTTCACAAAGACATTGCCCAAATTATACCAGACTAAGCAGAAGGTCGAGGAAATTACTGAGGCATTTTACCATAGATGATAAGATTTTTGGAGTTATGGAAGGCACAGAGTATGAGGTGAATTTGGGATACCTAATAAGGATTTAAGATGTAGATTTGTATAAAAAGTTAGCTACTAGAACTCCTCAAACTCTCCAACATCTTTAGGAAGTGGTAGAGCAACACTCAAAAGTGGAAGAAGCTGTCAGGAAGAAGAGAGAGAGATTGGCTGATATGCATGGGAACTCAAGTGATCATCGGGGAAAAAAGTCGGATGGGATGGTTAGATCAGGCTTTGAAAGGTATACACCCCTGGGTAGATCCCAGATTGAAACTTTGAGCATACATTGGGGGTGTGTTTCGGGCACTCCCGGCGATGAGGGAGTCACCTGCGGCAGTGGAGGCAAGGAAAGCTACAAATAAATACTATGACCACCACAAGGATTATGGTCATTTATATAGATGATTGCACCCATCTTAAGATGGAGATCGAAAGGTATGCAAAAGAGGGTTCTCCTCGAGACTCGGGGGGTGGAGATGATCATTTAAAGCAAAGGAATGAACGTAGAACTTGGCGGCCGAATAAGAGGAATTTTAAAAAAAATATACTAGAGACAAGGATGATAGAGGGCATTGAGGTAAAGAATAAAAACAACGAGAGGAGCGACCTCGTGATCAACCTTGCGAAAATCAGGAGAACGAAAATGAAGGAAATCCAGTTATTCATAGGGTGATTAATGTTAATGGGATTGTGGTAGAGATTTTCAAACACAATTATGAAGGTTGATTCACGATTCATTCCTTCTAGGGAGCTTATACATAAACGGTTTTGACCAGATGAAACCATATTGTCTTTGGAAGTGGATGTGGTTCCCAACAAACTCTACATGTAGATCCCATGGTTGTCTCGGCTATGATCGGAAATTCCTCGGTAAATATGGCATTCATAGATGATGGGAATGTTGTTGAGGTTATGTTTGTCAACTGCTTCAATCAGCTGGATATAGGTCGTAGCAATTTGAAAAAAAATTGTTTCACTATTGTCGGGCTTCACTAGTAAGACGGTGTTTCTTTTGGGAGTGATCACCTTACCGTCACTGATGGAGAGAAAGGGGTGATGAACACTTTGGAGTTATCGATGCACACTCACCCTATAATGTGATCTTAGAGCGACCGTGGATGCATTAGGCTAGAGCTGTTAGGTCACCCTTATCAGTGATGATGAAGTTTCCTACGGAGAAGGGAATGGCTGTTATTCGAGAGGATAGAGTGGTGGAAAAAAGTTGTAATTTTATGGCATTAAAGGGAGAAAGAAAGGGTGAATTACATGGCTTTGGTGTACGGGGATATCGGGCCAGCTGACACAGAACAGCTCCCAATTCGAGACTTGGGAACGGTTGCCGCAGGTTAACTAATACCTGAATATGTAAAGAAGAAATTAAGGGCCCAACTCGATGGTTATGTTGATGTGTTTTCCTGGAGCACATCTGACCTTATTGGGGTACCTTCACAACTAGCTGTCCATAAGTTGAACACCAACCTGTCGATAAAGCCTGTTAAATAAAAAAAAGTGTTTTCTTCTGAGAGAGCAAAAGCGATTAAGGCGGAGGTTATTGAAGAAGTGTTTTATCCAAAGTGTCTCGCTAACCTAGTTATGGTTCTGAAGCATGATGGATCTTGGTACATGAGAATTGGCTTCACGGACCTAAACAAATGTTGTCCCAAAGATAGATATCTTTTACCGCCAATCAATAAGTTGGTGGAATCTATAACCTGGTATCAAGTCTTGGCATTCTTAAATGCTCATAAGGGATATCATCAGATATTAATGGCAGTGGTGGATTAGGAGAAGATTTCATTCATAACGAATGGGCACTTTTTGTTACAAGAAGATTCCCGTTAAACTAAAAATGCTAGTGCAGCTTATAAGTGTTGGGTGGATAAACTCTTCAATAGGGATAGAAGTGGGGCCAATTTTGGTGGAGGTCTGTCCCGCATCCTCCCTAATGGGGCGGGTGTGGTGTAGTTTTCATGGGGGTGGGACTGGTATGGATATGGAAATTGATACCCGCCATGGATAATGGGCCGGGTAAGGATATTAGTTCATACCCGCCCCACCCCCACCCCACCCCGCCCTCCCCACTATACCCGCTATGTACATACTAATTTATTATATAATAAACTATTATTTATCCATAATGCACATTTTTTATTTATACTTTTTTTCATGTAAATATTATTAAGCTTTAATATTAAAATTATTAATTTTAAAGTAAAATTTAGGTATTTTTTGGAGATATAAATTAGGTGAGTAAAATAGATTTGAGGTGGGTATGGAGACCTAAGTGGGTGATGAGGCTGGGGTGGATTTTAATATTGTACCTGTCATGGGTGATGAAGGGGGTATGTGTATGAAATATTTAGGTGGCCATGGGTATGGAGATACTATAATCCGTACTCACCCTGCCCCATTTTCATCCCTACTCTTCAAGCAACAGATAGGAAGAAATATGGATACATATGTGGATGACAAGGTGATGAGAGCACAAAATGTGAGCAATTTCTGCTGGACTTGAAAGAGACGTTTGAAGAACTTCATCGATCGAATCTAAAGCTAAATACAGCCAAGTATGTTCAAAAGGTTACTGGATACCTGGCAGCCCTAAGTCAATTTCTATCGAAGGGGGATGAAAAGCATTGCCTTTCTTTGATGTGTTGAGACAAAAATAATAATTGAGTGGATGGAAAAACGTGAGGAGACATTTAGAGAAATGAAGGGGCATTTTCAATTCCTGCCGACATTGATGAAGCCCGATAGGGGTGAAGTGCTGTAACTTTACATTTTTCTTCTCCCTTGGCTACCAGTAAAGTTTTGGTGAAGGAAAAAAGAGAGGCAGCAGCATCCGGTATAATTTATGACCAAGGTTTTACAGGGACCCGAAACAAGGTCTACAGCTCTCGAAAGGTTGAATTTATCATAGGTTCATGCAACATGATGGTTGTGTTCCTATTTCCAGGGCCACAACATAATGTTGCTTACCAATAATCCTATCAGGCGGATTCTCTTGAAGCCCGAGGCATTGAGGAGAATGATGAAATGGGCTATTGAACTGGTGGTGAGCTGAAAGTAAACAATTGGAAAGTAAATGAACGACACGATGGTTGTGTCCCTATTTCCAGGTTCACAACATAATGTTGCTTACCAATAATCCTATCAGGCGGATTCTCTTGAAGCCCGAGGCATCGATGAGAATGATGAAATAGGCTATTGAACTGGTGGTGAGCTGAAAGTAAACAATTGGAAAGTAAATGAAGTTGAAAATATTTAAATGAAGTTGAAAGTAAACAATTGGAAATTATCATAGTTGATCTGAGTTGACAAGAGTTGACAAGAGTTTAAAAAATTGAGAAAAGTTGAGAAGAGATGAGTTGAGTTGAGTTGAGAAGAGATGAAAAAAAGTTGAGTTGAGATTATTGGAGCTGAAATAAGTTGAATTGAACATGGCCACAGTACACTACTCATGCCAAAGAGCATGATCGGTAGTTCTATACTTACCGAGCTAATACTCCATCTGTTTCTCTATTTGTGGCTCACTTACCTTATTGAGATGTTTTTTAAATGACACTTTCTATTTTTGGCAATATTCCTTCAATCTCACCCACACATTTAATTTTTTTACTTTCTACAATCAATTTCATCTGCTCATTTCTTCACCTAAATCCAAGCATATATACCTATGGTACCACAAATATAGAAATGGAGGGAATGTCAATTTTCAATGTAGAGCCTGTCATGGTACATGGAACGTATTGATTTAAAGAGAAGAAAAGGGAAAAAAGGAGAAAAGACGAGGGATGTGATGTGATAAAATGATGCTATATTTGCACCTATATTTTTTTGACACTATTCTCTGTCAAACTTTTATCGCATATTTGAATATATTTATGAACAATAATATTATCGTGTATGATTGAAATTTTATTTTTACCATTTTAGCTTAATTATTAGACCTGTGTTCCAACATAACCTATCTAACCAAGTATGTAAATAAAATAGCACACGAGCACACACAACTTGGTTACGCAGTTCGGTAAAATCCACCTACATCTGTGGGGCCTGACCCAATTCAGAATAAACCCACTAATCATAAAGATACAGTACAAAATACACCATACAACTATACTTATCTTTTCTAATTACAACATGTGAATTTTGCAAACTCCACTTGCTACCAATCCGCCTTGATCAGACTCCCTCTAACCTCAAAACGCATCGACGCTGGATCTCCTTCTCCCGAGAAATTAAGGTATAGGATTCTGAACTAATCAATAGGTCACAGTATGTTGAAAAATATGATTGTTGGCTCTTGCAAAGCTCTCGGAAACATGTAAATCTGATGTGCATGTTTTCTCAATTAAAATCATAAGAATTGCAGCTGTGATGTCTGGTATAAATAGTCCCATAAGCATATCAGAATACTCCAAGATTATCTCCACATTATTCCTATTCCTTATCTACTTCTGAAGCATATCCAAATCTCGTAAATAAAGAGATTTTCCTTATTTCAAATATCCCATAATATTCCATAAATCCAATTTCACAATTGTAGGGATTTTCCATACATCCATTATGCTTCAACACGCCTGAATCAAGTGTTGCATAAACTCCATATTTCCATAAACCAATATCTCGCAATATTCTATCAATTAAATCCTAATCTTTCTGTATGTTCCAACATGGAACGTTTTTCTTTTTCAACATTTGTTCACAAATGCCAACTTAATAATCAATGAAGTCCACGTGAATTTACAATCTCCCCCTTTGGCATTTTGTGGACCCAACTATTTTGGAATAAATAACCAAAACACAAACTTTCAATTTTCACAATCATCATAATTCCAGAAATCCCATTATGTTGGAACATATATGAATGACTAAATATGAATTAATAAGAACATAAAACACTAGAAATAGAAACCCAAAAGTAATTCAAATTACAATGAGCCAAAATTATCCAAAATATTCTCCCTCTGGGGCTGTGAATATGCCAAATTAACAAAAAAAATGAAAAACTAAAAAAAAGTTCAGCAACAAAAATATGCCCCCCCTGAAATTAAACACTGACTATGTTGAAACATAGTCTTTCAGAAATCAGTTCTGATCAGGAGCAGCAACTTGTGCATCTAGCTATGCTTTATCCACTTCAATTGTGGCATTCTCATCTTCTAGAGCTGCAATCTGAATGGTAATAACTCCCACCCTTGCATCCAGAGCCATCAGCTTGGCTTGTCTATCAGCTCTGGAAGAATTAGAAGCTTCACTCTTAGGGTTTCATGGAAAATCATGAACCTGTCCCATCCCAAAGGTCTTCTTATTATGCTTGAGGGGCTCAATCTTCACAATCTCATCTTCAAGAAACCCCCTCAACTTTGTAGTCTTGGCTAGTTCAGTAATAAGTCCAAGTTAAACTAAGGCATGTTTTGCCATCAGATGAGCAGGGGTTATTTTAATGGATCCCCTAACCATTGTTGTCCCAAAAGGTTTGATAAGTACAAAAGGCCAATGAATTTGACCAACCTATAACCGAGAGTAGCATAGTT
>JAULKJ010320930.1:0-10483 GCA_032355405.1 Rubia balearica
TATGCCTCCTCTTTTTCTAGACGTACGTTCCAGTGCCTACACTACCAACATTGCAAGATCCACCAGAGGACTGTGCAAATTGTCTAGCTCTGTTCCTCTATGTGTTTCTACGTACTCCAACAACAGGTGGTGGTATGATAACCCTCACCTGCTGAGTCGGCGGAGCTGGGCCACTCCGTGGAACACAGGTGCATATATATAGGACGTGAATGGGGAAGATGAAGTGAAAAATTACTTTATCAAAAGGCAAATTGCCTATTTGTAAGAAATCAAAGTGGCACGTGTTTCAGTTGAGAAGATGGAACATCTAGCATAGACATTGGGATCGTAAACATGAAATTATTATGAAATTAATAAGTCAATCTATAACAAGTCAATCTCGATATATATGGGTTAAGAGAAACTATCATACAAAAAATTAGGTAGTCACTGGGAGTTACATGATACTCGGGATATCGTGCGCAAACGAATAATTTCAAAATTTGGACTACTCATGCACACATTTAACCACGAGGTCTATATCTTTGTCCATCCCAAGAACTATGGGAACTGTGTGCAATTCCATATCTTTGAAAAATAAATCTCGCAAGCGTAATGTTATGTACATTAGTTCACAAGTTCTAGTAGCAGTTCGTCTGCGTAGCTTTGTGGATGTGGTGAGAGAGGCTTATAGTGAAGAGAAAGTCTTATAGTGTATTTAGAACTCATATGCATATCGATTCACCTAACTCACTCTAGTAGGATAGTGAATTAAACGTGACACTCAAACCACTTCTTACACGATTTGAAGGAACAACCATGAAAAGCGGAGTCAACTCACTCCATGATCGGACGTGCCATGAATATAGCAGAAACACTATTAGGAGCAAGACCGAGATAATCGAGTCTACGATCCAACATCTCGTAAAGATTATAAATAATACAGAACACTCCAATATGAGGTATGTTCTATAAATCCAAAAATAAACACATCATTCACTGGAATACTGACTTAGACATTGAACCTTCTTCCCAGAATCAATCCCAGAACTTTTGGCAGATATTAAGGAAGTGTTAAAGTCGTGCGTACTAGTTTTGAAAAAGGAACAAACCCCATAAAAAAGAAGATATTGGACTCCCCATTTTCCGGCCATGGTATGGAGTATGCTTACTAGTGTATTTATTATATAAAATGACTTTACCTAATGTATTGCGCACACTCTCTCTGTCCCAATTTAAATTGCACATTTTACTATTTGACATTTGATGATAATCTACCTTAATCAGCCCAGCCCAAATAGAATCTTCAGGCCCAAGGAAAGTATAAATTTAATTAGCCCAAATAAATAATTAACTTATTGGGCTCCATCCGGCCCAATAAGAATAACGTATACCCTTAACTCTAATAATGGTATTTACATGTATAAATATTAGGTATATGCACATTCTACATTTTTTGATACAGTGACATATGGTACTCTTCTACGATATTTACTGATTTAGGCATCCGAGCTTTTTCCTTGGGGCTTTCCGAGATTGATTTCAGGTAATTTATGATCGAGGAGCTTAAAAGTTGTTGCTCAGCTGGACTTCAGACGCATCAATTGGCACCCACCATGGGGCCGAAACATTTAGCTTTGAGTTTCTCGGTTTATGTTTACTTCTATAGCTACTCGAAGAAGTGAAAGGTTAAAGTTGAAGGGAACAGGTGTTGCGGACAAGGTAGAATCCCTGTGTATAGGAGGACACAAAATGAGTAACCCCTTGAAGGCACCGAACATTGAGTAGGAATCGGGGCAAGTTTCGATAGGTGAGCCAGTGGTGGCGCAAGCTTTGATTGGTGAGCATGAACACGAGTAAATTTTGGGGGGGATCCTAACCGAAATATTTTGAGGCCCATCGAATCAATGTAGCAGGGTCTTCAGGGTATCTGGAGGTTATTTTGGAGTAAGGTGTTGGAAATATGGGTCCCGTGCTAAATATGCTTGTTGGTTTACAGGATGGAGGAGGTGGACGATCTGCGGAGGATTCGTGTGATTCATCTGTTGAAACTTACGAGCAGACTGTTTAAGAGAATCAAGGTTTGACGATAACTACTTCACAACCATATTTGGCTCATGTGGCTCGAATGCTCGAGGCAGCAGGGTACCGGGTTACTCCCCCCTGAGGCTTATGGGGGTATCGAATGGTGCGGAACTTTCGGTAGCCATGGAGATTCCTGTAATGCTAGAGTACTAGCATTTCCTCCTCTTAGATACAGGGGAGATATGCCTTATCCGCTGCCTCAATCTTTGTTCCCAGAGAATTCCCAGGGTAAGGTGTGTACAATGACTTCTTTGGGAGTTGTTCCTTCTATGCTGATGGTCTCAACGACTGCATTTTTAGGAACTGGACCAAGATATAGAATGGTGTACTATATGGGAATACAGGGCCATAGTGGTGCAGGATTACATAATCTCATACTTGGACAGGGATTTCAGGGCCTTTGTAGGCAACCTCCTTGGTAAGGGAGAGCTTTGGGGCCATGGACGTATCCTGGATATGTGAGTGCTCAACCCATGTATCAAACATTTTGTGGAGAAGCTCATCAAGGTTTGAATTCGTTTAGAGATATGCAAGGAGCAACAGGAGATGATGGGGATTCATTAAAGAGAGATTGGATAGATTGATTGGCCAATGAGGCAGGTAGCAGGTTCCCAATTTAGTCCTATTATAACTGCAATGCGGTGGCCCTAAGGGACTTCCTACTTAAAGTGGGATTCAAATCCATGATAATTCATTCAGATATTCTTAAGACTAATGAATTCGAGGGATTTCAAGGAGAAATTGACGTGTAAATTGGTTGGGAGCTATCTTCATATGAAAGCACAGGAATGGTTCGATAAGTTGCCAAGAGGTTCCTTGCATTCTTACCGAGATTTCAGTGCAGCTTTGTTGAGTCAGTATGCGCAGAAGAAAAAGTTCACTAAGACTCTGTTAGAGTTATACTAGACTAAGCAGAGGTCAGGAGGGACTACTGAAGCCTTCTAACATCGATATGCAGATGAAATTTTGGAAGTCACAAAGGCCACAGAGAATGAGGTAATCCAGGGATATTTGTTGTACAAGAAGTTAAGCATTAAAAACCCCTCAAACTTTACAAAAGCTTCAAGAGGTAGTGGAACAATATTCCAAGGTTGAGGAGACAGCCATAAGAAAGAAAGAAAGTTTGAATGACAAGCAAGTGAGGAGCGAAAACTTTGAAAGATATACGCCTATGGTTGTTAGTGCTGTTTTGGTGAAGGAGAAAGGGAGATAGCAGCATCCGATATATTTCGTGAGCAGAGCCTTGTAAGAACCAAAAACAAGATATACTGCCTCGAGAGATTGATACTGGCGTTGGTTCATACAACAGGAAGGTTGCAATCTTAATTTCAAGGGCATGCCATAGTGGAACTTACTTATTATCCAATTCGAAAGATACTCTTGAAGCCAGAAGTGTCAAGGAGAATGATGAAATGGGTAGTGGAACTAGGAGATCATGATATACATTTTAAGCCTAGAACTGTGATTAAAGGGCATGCACTCACATATTTCATGGTAGAAATTATAGAGCTCATTGAGCTGGAAGAAGTGCAAATTAACAATAAGGCTTGGAAGTTTTATGTTGATGGCTCTTCTCATTCGGGGGGTAGTGGAGCGAGAATATTGCTTACTAGTCCCGAGGGAATAGATTATCCATATGCTTTGCATTTTGAGTTCAAAGCTACGAACAATGAAGATGAGTATGAAGCTTTAATCATTGGTCTTTGCCTGGCTAAGGAGCTTAAGGTAGAAAATTTGGAGGTATTTAGTGACTCACAAATTGTGGTCCAACAGGTTAAAGGTGAGTACGAGGCCAGAGAATGCAACTTGCAGTTGTTTATGGAGGTTGTAAAATCTTCGCTGAGGGGGTTCCGAATGTGTACTTTAACACAGGTACCGAGGGAAGAGAATCATAAAGCAGATGCTTCAAGTAAGCTTGTTTTTTCTAACCTTGTGGTTAAGCCACATAAGTAGTTGATAATGGAGATGGTTAGCGGACGAAGTTTTGAAGAGATGGAAGAGGTAATGGGATATTAAAGAAGAAGAATCATGGATGACACTCATTGTTAAGTATCTTCAAGAGGTAATTTTACCTGAAGAGACTTTCGAGGCAAGGAGAATAAGACTAAGAGCTCCGATGTATGTGTTTCAAGATGGAGTTCTATATTGACGAAGCTATCTTCAACCAATTGTTTGTTGTGTTACTCCCAGCGAAGAAGATTATTTAATCAGAGATGTTCACGAAGGAATATATGGAAGCCATAAAGGGGCTAGGTCTGTCGCAAGGAGACTCATTCGAGCAGGATACTATTGGCCTATAATGTTCAATGATTCAAATAGATACATCCAAGCTTTCCACCAATGTCAAAAGCATCCATCGATTGTTCATATCCCTCAAAAGGAGATGATGAATATTCATAGCTCATGACCATTTGATTATTGGGGAATCGATTTTGTGGGACCATTCCTCGAAGATCCAGGGTGAGTTCGATACCTTATTGTGGCCATTGATTACTTTACTAAGTGGGTAGAAGCGGAGCCATTGGCGAATATGAAAGGGAAATCAGTGATTTTTTCGGTTGGAAAAATATTATTTGTCTTTTTGGAATTCCAAAGACTATAATAATAGATAATGGGAAGCAGTTTATTCATGATCCATTTAAAAGGTGGAGTGAGGTGTATAAAATACAACATAAGGTGACATCAATATATCATCCTCAAGCGAATGGATAGGTGGAAGTGGCCAATCGAATCATTGTTAATGGAATTTGAGCCAGACTTGAAGGTTCTGAGGGAAACTGGATATGTGAATTGCCGAGTGTCATATGGCCATATTGAATGGTTGAATCATCAGCCACTAGAGAAACACCATATGGTTTGGTTTATGAGTCAGAGGCTGTAATTATCACAGAAATTAGAATGCTGAGTCTAAGAACAATGTCAGTTCCAGAGGAAGGAAATGAAGATAATCGCCTTCCATATCTTGATTTGGTGGAGAAAATGGGAGTTGGCATCCTTGCACGAAGCGAAGGTAAAAGAGAAGGTCAAGTGTTTCTATGATCAGAGGGTTCTAAAGATGCAGTTCAGGTCAGGAGATCTAGTGATGAGCAAAAATGAAAAGAGCAGACAAAAACAATAGGGAAAGTTAGCAGCCAATTGGGAAGGACCTTATAGGGTAATCGAGGTCCAGGAGGTATCTATGTTTTGGAAGACATGGGTGGGGATCAAATCTTGAGGTGAAAAAATGTTACTAATCGCCGGAGATATCATCAGCTTTAGAAGGCCAGACATTGGTGTGTGTTGAAACGCTACAACAAATGTCAAGTTTGTATGATTGATGATAGACATTGGTGTATGTTGAAATGTTGCACCAAATATCAATTTTGTATGATGAATGATAGACATTGGTGTATGTTGAAACGCTGCACCAAATGTTAAATTTATGTGATGTATGTTGAAACGTTGCATCTCTAGAAAATATATGATGTATGCTGAAACGCTGCATTTTGACAAAAATATATAATGCATGTTGAAGTGTTGCATCTCGACAAAACATATGATGCATGTTGAAATGTTGCATCTAAAGTTAAAAGTTTCAATGTCAAAGCCTTACACTTAGCAATACTAGTACTCTAAACGTATTATTATTGCTCAAATGAGGTACCTCGGTATCATAAAAAAATTACATGAAAAATTAATTTGAAGAATAAAATATCCTATGGAACTAACTTTCCTAACTTCTCTTCTATTTTTTTTCAAAATCTTCTATCTTAATCCTAGAAGCACGACGGAAGTCTCACTCCTGTTCTTCTTTGGGATACTCAGAAGGATCAATCATTTCTCTCGAATGAGAATTCTTAGATCTTATAGACTTCTTGCTTGACTCGATATCATCCTCCAAGTACATCAATTGAAGTTCCTCATTTCTAGGATACTTCCTCTTTTTACTAGAAGTCTTTTTTTTTTTTACTTTCGTTAGTTTTGGATGGCTGAGCCTTCGTTACAACCTTGGAAGTATCCAAAGATGGATTACTTGAAGCCCCTGATCGACGATGAGCACCGCCTAGTCGATAGTGTACCTGAGGAAATTCTCTCAACCACTATAATATAGCCTCGATGACAGTCTTCTAATGAAAATTACCCTCACTATATACCTTACGATTGATAATATAATTATTGGTAGCAATTTTTTAGGAATTCAAGCATGTTGGTTACCAGATTTGGGTGAAGAACACCATGATATAGTCCATGGGCTCGGAAACTTTCAATATATGCTTTAAGGAAGGCCTTAAGATGTTCATTTTCTGCAACCAATGGAGAGTTTTCAGTAGCTATAAATGCAACCAAGGAAGATTTTCCATCTACGGCATTTTCCTTTCCTACTAAAGCATAATTTAGCCCGTTAATCTCCCTCAAGGCTATCTCATGCAACTCCCCAACTTCCTTAACTTGCACTTTCAGCTTATAATTCTCAGTTCGGTAAAGATTGAGGCGACCTTCAATAATGGGCAATCTATCAGCATCGGTAACCATCGAGAAAGAAATCCAAACGTAGAATTCACATGATGGACAATTTCTTGATAACTTCTCTCAGCAAGGTCGCAGTTATCAACAATTTTGAGGGGCATGTCCCCATTGTTCTTCTTAGCTTTAGATTCTATTAACAAATTGGTGGGATGTGTGTCATTCTTCCATAAATCCAATTCTTCATTTTTGTTAGTGAGATCTTTAAGGATTCTTTGCCAATAAGGATGACCATGGTCACGCTAGGAGTTTAATTCCTTATGCCATTTGACTAGATATAGCATCATCTTTATCTTCTCTTCTCGAGTGCAATTTAACTCTCTGTGAGTCTCATAAAGCTCTTGGCAATCTTTTCGAAAGCTCTCTTCAAGTTGTTATACTACAAAATGAAAAAAAGAGAGTTAATGTTGATTAAAAGAGAGACGGAGGAGAAACGATAATATTCTTCACAGGTGGAAAAATAGTAATACATAAAGAGGCCATAGAGGCAAAGGTTACATTCTATCCTACCCTAGGGTTGGCAGTTGTGTCCCCCTCGATGGTCCTTTTGACTATTTCATCTTTCTTTGGCTCACTTGTGGAGCACCAGTTGCTTGGGGTTCAGGAGAAGTAAAACTTCGAGGGAGAGAGCTCAAATACCCTCTGCAGTATAAAACTGTTTCGAAGTCCTCAGAAACTTCACAAAGTTAGTTTAAAGGCCTCCATCCTTGACACCTTCCTCCCACTTCTTGTCCAAGATATCCATAACTTCATAATTCGAGAATTTTTTTAGATACTTAATTTTATCAGACGGAAGATGCTCGGAAACTGAGGGAAATATAGTATCATTAAGCAAATAATGACAACCCGACTCTTGAGCAGTTATGAGAAGGTCAGTGAAGAAATTGTGGAATTCCTGAGTCTTCAATAGCTTGTCTTTGCAGGTCTCAAGCAAAGATATTTAGGCTTCAGGATCTTGAGCCTTTGCTAAATATTCTCGAGCTTTGTCCAAATCTGCTTGTTGCAGGGTAAACTTCCTCTTTTCAGCCTCGTGGGATGTAAGATTATCCTTACTTTTCTTCTTAGTCTTCTCAAGCTGCTATTTTAGACTAGTTATCTCAGTGCTCTATTTTTTAACTTCTTGGTGAAGTTAGGAGGTTTCTTCATCTTTAGCCATCTTTTATTTGGCGCTCGACAAGAGTGAAGAAAAAGACCGAGACACCTGATACGTAAAAGGAAGTAAGTAAGCTTTTTATAAAATAAGAAGTGAAGACGTAAATTAAAAGTGTTGAGAGCACGAACAAACCTCGAGATCCTTGATTAAATCGTTCGAAGTTGGTGTGTTAAATGACAAATCATTCGTGGAATCCCGAGGGGTGAAAGTGGTGCCGAAGGTTGTTTGATCATTCCTTCCCTTCTTATGTAACTCACCCGAAGCAAGCTCACCAGGTCCTTTCCGCTTCTTGAATTTTTCCTGATGAGCTTGATTCTCTCAAGCCTCTTTATCTTAAAGGGGGGAGGGGTTCAAGAGGACTTGAGGAAGAATGGTGGGAATTGGAAGATCCGTGGGGTTGACCTTTTGAGATCGATTCCTCCTCAAGATTCCGCTAAGACCCACTGAAAGGAAAAAATAATTAAGAATTAGAAATGGATAAAAGTTTTTTTTTGAAAATTTAATCTTAATTAGAATAATAAAAACACCTTCAGAAGCCTCCGAATGTCTAGAGTTTTCCATAATTGGCTAAGAGGAGGTTCACGAATAACTGGGTCAGGGAGTTATTATTGATTGTGTCTTTCCTTGATCAATCTTCTCCGTTTCTTGTTCCCCTCGGAACTTTCTTTTAGAGCCGTATGGCGTACCTTTGACCGTGTCTCATTCTTTTATTTTTTATAAACATACTTATCAAAAAAATTCAGTGACTAGAAAAATCCACCAATTCTCTCATTGGGATTGAGGAAATTTTTATAGTTAATAGATGATGAAAGGAGACGTCTCCTATCACCCATGAGATTGGCGAGGCAGACATACTTTTTTTTTCTTCGAATTCTCAACTGCTACCTTCGGATTCCAATGAGGGACCTTGTATCTTTCGCTATCAAAGGTAAGACCCCTCTTCTTATCTCTCTATTTGACCGAGTGAGAAGTAAGGTTGAAAGCCTTTGTTTCATCTACCTGTTAGCGAAAGTGATAATGTTATCCTCTGCTCTCCCAATAAATGTTATACTGTATATAGATCGAAGTAGCCTATATTTAGGCTTGATCTTGAGCTTATCGCACCTTGACATAAATATCATGATAGCCACTATTACATTTGGATGAACCTGTGCGGGACACACCTCGAATTCCCTCAAAAGTTTCGAGAATAATGAAGGGAAAGGGAAATAAATCCCTGATCGAATATTTTTAATGTGGATGATTGACCGACCATGGTGAAAATTATCAATGGATTCCTCCAAACCTAAGGGATGTAAACAGACGTCCGGAGGAATTCTCTGACTCAGCGAAATGGTATTGAGAAGTTCGAAACTGAATCTAATCCCACGATGACAGGGGGCTCGCTAAAAGTTGCTTCATCTCCTTCGATTTCATCAGTTTCAGAAGTAGCGATTTTGGAGAGTCCCGTGGAACCTCCTTCTTCATGTATCGGAACTAGGAGTTTTATTTTTCCGGTGGCTGGTGACCTTCGTATAAACAGTTTCCTTTACCAGCAAGCCAGGCATCGGGATAACCCTTGAGGGGCATTTTAGTAATGGGAATCTCACTGGGATTATAGTCGGTACGACCAATTTCATCGGATTTTGTGGTATCAGAATCTCTATCAGAATCTAAATATTGGAGAAAACGAAAGAAAAGAAGGCAACGAAGTGGATGGGACTTACTTCTTGAAGAAAATAAAGTGGATGAGTTGGTGATGGAGTGAGAGATTATTGCGCTGGTAGTTTTCCTCAGATAACCTGCAAGTAAAATTGAGTGAGTGAATGGTTAATAAATCAGAAACAGCGGCGAAGATGATGATTACCTTGGGAACCTAAAAAGTTTGAAAAAAAGTGAAACTACTCACGCCTTTTAACGGAAATAACATTGTGCACGCGCCCTTTGGCGTAACTGGGAAAAATGCGAGTCTTCTTAAATTCCACAAAAAAACAAAAATGAGAAAACCAAGTGTTACCTCGAAGCCCAAAGAATTTCAACTTGATTTGATTCATTAACTCATTATTCGAATTATCACCTCAAATCTTCATAATTTTGAGGAACTTTTGATTTTTTGGGGGCTCATGATGATAATCTACCTTAATCAACCCAGCTCAAACAAAATCTTTAGGCCTAAGGAAAGTAAAAATTTATTCAGCCCAAATAATCTATTAGTTTGTTGGGCTCCAATTGGCCCAATAAGAATAATGTATTATCTTAACCCTAATAATGGTTTTTATAGGTATAAATATCAGGTTTATGTACATTCTACATTTTTTATACAGTGACATACAGTACTCTTCTAGAATATTTTCCAACTTAGACATCAGAGTTTTTTCCCCGGAGCTTCCCGGGGATTGATTTCAGGTAACTTACAATCGAGGAGCTTGAAGATTGTTGCTCGGCTGGACTTCAGACGCATCAACATTATTCTCTGTCAAATTTCGACCGCATATATATTTGAATAGGTATATAAGCAACAATATTTATTTTTATGTGATATTGTTGGATTCGTCGTAAAAAGTTATTTTCAAATTTTCATTTTCCATTGTTGTACTTAATTAAACATATTAACAGTCAAACATATTTTTTTAAGATCGTAAAAAATATACTGTAAAGTTTAGTCTGGGATGGAGTATTTTTGTTACTCCCTCCGTCCCAATTCAAGTTGCACACTTTTTGGTTAACTTTCTCAGGCCATGTTTGACCATTAATAACTTTAATTACGGATATTAATGGTACATT
>JAULKJ010320939.1:0-10482 GCA_032355405.1 Rubia balearica
TTGTATATGCGAATGTCTCTAGTATTAACTTGCAGCGAGTGAAGAAGGGGTTAAAGAAACATCAACCTGAACCCTTTTCACTCCAAAGAGTTCCCAAAACCACTTGAAAAGGGACGAGGCACACAAGTCCATTTGGCTCCAGAGATGAGGTTTAAGGCGAGACAATGTTTGAGACTAATACATGTAGAGACAAGAATGGGTGGAATCATGTATAGTGATTCTGGAGACCCGAGGAATGTTTTGAATAAAACTTGAAAAAGGAAGTACATCGTGCCAACGATGTTAAATAAACCTGGTTTTGAATATTTGGATAGTCATTCGTGACATTCGTCGATGTAATTGTGATGTCCTTTTTGTTAAGAATAATTAAGCAGAAATGATTGATTTGTGAAGGTTTATTGTTTTATTTGAAATTTATAATTGATTTTTCTTCACTATATATTTTTCCTCTTGGACCACTATTATGCTTGGATTGTAGGATTCTTTTGTAGGAAGTATTTGATTTTGGAGAAAAAGGAGCGAAAAAAGGGTGAGCAATGCTCACACAATGCTAGGAGAAGTTCAAATCATGGACCGTATAGACGTGCAGGGTCCACAATGCTCACACGTCCTCCCATCTCCGAATTACCAAATTCCTTCCCAACCACCACTAAATACCATCCAAACCTATTTAACCACGATCCACTTGAAACACACAATTCGAAACCAAAGAAGTATCTCTATCCTTCATTGCGATTTCAATTCTCTATTCGATTTGTAGTGCATGATAGTGGCTGTTATTAGACTTTTATGATGGAGGTTGTGGGCAAAGTATATTGTTGTTTTGGTAGTTTGCCCATTAGATCTTATAGTTGAGCTACTAAGCGTGTTTTTGGTGTTCGTTACTCATTATGAATATTCTCTAATATTCTCTCCTTGACATGTGCTCTGGAATGTTTATTTGCATTGAGGACAATGCAAGGTTTAAGTGTGGGAGAGGGGAATAAGATGATACTTATGATTAGTAGTTAGTTTAGTTGTAGCAAGTAGCTTATTTGAGAGGATTTTTAATGAAAAAATTGAAAAAAAATGAACAAAATGAATCCCGTTAAGTTGAAAACCAGAGAGGGAAACTTAGGCAAAATTGGGGGGCCCGGATAGATTGAAAACCCGAAAGGGCGATCTATGCAAAAAAATGATAGGCCTAAATTGTGTGGAAAAAAGGTCAGGGTGAGTTTGAAAAAGGAAAAATGTGTGAAGCTAGGATGAAAATCCGAGAAGGTTCCTAGGCAAAATGAGAAAAGATGAGAGAAAATGAAACATTCTATGCTTCTCTTAGTCTGTCTATTTGGTAGCGTCTTTGGTAGAGTAAGCTATTTTGTACCTCACATTTGATTGGTATGATGGTTAAGATTATCTTAGGCTTTGGGACGTGAGAGTGGAGATAATATTATGTGTTGTGGGCTAGGGTAGTCTAGGAATAAAATGTTGGGTGTTTTGGGAAAACCTTTGCATGCTAATTTATGCTTTGGTCTTTACTTGTTCTTGTTTACTCGAGGGCGAGTAAATGTTTAAGTGAGGGGGATTTGATGAGACGTCAAATGCATGTATTTTTCAAAGCATTTAACATCTCTTTTATTATCTTTTTATTGGAATATTTCTAGATTTAGGTAGGTTTACATCATAAGGCGTTTAGATAACCATTTTTGGCTTTCTTATCTAAATCCTTCATTTTGTAACCTATTTTGAGTCTAATGGATTTTTGGTCCTCATGAACATCTAGGTTCCTTTTTGTGAGCTTAATTTGTAGATTGCTCGTAAGCACTTCAGAATATTTTAGTGAAGGCCATTTGCAAGGATGATAGAAGATTAAATGTCACGAGTAAAAACGTGGTAGAAGATAACAGGGTCGAAGAAGGACGACAAAGAAGCGGATAATTGTGATCCGGAGGTATGAATCAAGTTCTGGGAATGATCCAAGAAGAATCGGCCTTCGAGGGTGTTACCATTGGATTCTCCTTCTCGAGCATTATTAAATCGACTATAAAAACTCCCATAATGGATCAGTGGTTCACCCGTAGAGATAGAAATAATACAAAAATGAGAATGAGATGTTAGGTAGATTGGGGGTTGCGGGCCACAATACATTGTTGCGGTCCGCAGTGGACGACATGGTCTGCTATTATTTCCTCATTTTTAACTTCTAAACTCTCTCTCTCTCTCTTCTACTTGAATTTTCTCTCCAAAAAACCCTAGGGAGCATTTATTCTTCATCTTTTACTCTATGTTTACCATGGATTCTTGCTATTATGTTATAGGTTTTCATAATCTACGCTAAATATACCCTTGGGAGCAATTGGTAAGCATTTCTATTATGAATTTGTGAGATTTTGTTTATCCTATTTTGTGCTTTGATTATCAAGTATGTTTTGTGCATTCTTGTGTGATTAAAGCGCGATTTAGACTAGGATGATCAACTAGTTGATGATTGTGGATTGATTATTTGCTAGGTTTTTGGTCAAACCCAGAAGACTTTGACTTTTGTCGATGTTATTATCGTTAGTCAATGTTAGGTTATAATTGGGTGTGAAAACTAATTATGATTATTGATTGATGAAATTGCTTAGATTTAGGATGAATTTGAAAGGGTTTTACTAATTATACTAATAATAAATAGCATGAAGGTCAATCCTCGTAGTTATTATTAGTAGATATACTACTGTTATCTACATGTTTCTCTCTTATAGGACATTATGGTAGCTGTGTTGGGTCTCCATGTGTATTTCTATTCTCGCGGAACTCTATGACGCCGATCGTCTAGGGTGACCCGAGGATAAGGGTTATTGTGTGACGCCGATCGCTCATTCTAACTATAACCGAGACGAGAAATGTTTTCACTCGAAAGGTGTTGACAAGTTCTCCAAAATATGTTATTAATGCATAATAGTAGGATAATTATTTGATGATTAAAGTATGACTAGAAATGCAAATCAATTGCACCCAAGACTCGTCATCATCTTTATTCCATCTTTTGTGCTAGTTATGTTCTTATTTACATCGTTCTTTATAATCGTTTGCAAATTTAGTAGTTTGAAGTAGTCGTAGTGTTTTCCAAAACCAAACCCCCCAACTTTGTTACCGCACACGTAGAGTGACTTTTTTCGTGTGCTTTTTAAATACGTTTAACACTCAATAAAACTCTTTTTCCCCGTGGACGACCCCAACTTGTCACTATCTACTTTCTAGTAATTAGCCGCAATTAGGGATTATAAATACTATCTTTGAGAGGCACGATGACGGTTTTCAAAATTTTGGCGCCGCTTCTGGGGAAAAGACATATTTTTATTAAAGTGTTAGTGTAGTTCTTTGTGTGTTTTGCATGTTGATGCTTTCTTACTTTTGTGATTGTTACTTAGGATAATATTGTATTGCTCTAGTTCTTTGTTTATGGTTGAAACTGGTACCGATAGACAATAACCATTACACTACGATCCCAATATTTTGGGTACACTACAAAGAGCAATAAGGCAAGCACGTTTTGCTAACCAGGGTACTCAACCACTGCCTGAAATAGTTACACTAACTATGGAGGATGATAATAGAACCTTGAGGAAACTCATGGCTCCTAACCTAGTGATTCAACCTCTTTGCATCATTTTCCCTCCTCTTTTGGAAAATGTCACTTGTGAGCTCAAGTCTGGGATGATCCATTGTCTAACATCTTTTCACGGGATGAGTGGGAGGATACGAAAAGGCACTTGTCTGAGTTTCACCTCGTGAGCAAGAATATGAAGCCAATTAAAGTTTTAGAGTATAATCTTACGTTAAGGGAATTTCCGTTCTCTTTGAAGGATACGACCAAAGATTGGTTATACTACCTCCCCCTGGGAAGTATAACGCCGTGGATGGACATGAAGCGGAAATTCTTGGAGAAATTCTTTTCGGCATCCAAGTTGGTGAGTTTGGAGAAAGAACTAAGTAACATCTCCCAATATTCGGGTGAATCTTTATATAAATATTGGAAAAGTTTCAATAGGTTTCTAGCTAGTTTCCCCTACCACCCGTACAAGGAAGGAGGCATTGTATACTATATCTTTGATGGATTGTCCGTTGAAGACATAGGGATGGTCGATGGCGCTTGTTATGGGTCGATTGCCAACAAGAGTCCTAAATATGCCATGACATTGTTTGAAGACCTGGCTGATGGTACAAGACAATTTGGAATAAGGGAAACTCTTGAGATCGAGGAACAAGTTCAAGCTTTAGCCTCCGTGATGAATGAGCTAATGAAGGGGAGGATGCATCACGTCAAGGCTTGTAGATTTTGTTCGTTGGATCACCCCACCAATGCATACCATTAACTTCAAGATGAAGTGCTTGAAGAAGTACATGCAATGGGCTATCAAAGTGGTCAAGTCCAAGGTTTCCAAGGAAATCGGTGATTAAGATCCCATTGAGATCATGCATACTTTCTTAGATCTAATGAACTCGCGAGATTTCAATAAGAAGCTTACATGTAACATGTTGGGAGTTACCTTCGAGGTAAATCTCAAAAGTGGTTCAATAAGTTTGGCCTTGGTATGCTACACTTGTACAGAGATTTTGGCAAGTCATTGTTGAGCCAGTTGTTTATAAAAAGAGGTTCACCAAAAACCATTTCCAAACTATATTCTAGCTGATAGAAACCAGGGAAAATCACGGAAGCATTCTACCATGAATATGTAGATGAGAGCCTCAGTGTCATTGAACGTACAAAATATGGTGTCATCTTGGGATATATGCAAGGCATTAGCAATGTCTATCTTTATAATAAATTGATGACTGAAACCCAAAAAATGATGCAGCAGCTACATGAGATTGTCGAACAAAGGTGGAGGAGGGGCTAAATGAAAGAGGGAAAATGAAAAGGTGATGGAAAGGCATGTAAGGGTGAATGGCCATAAAAGCTAAAAGTTAACTGAAGCTCCGAGGTTTAACTTTGAGACTTACACCCCTTTGGCTAAATCTCGTGCAGAGATCTTAACTTTTCATCACAATCTGCTCATGGTACCCCATCCAATGAAGAATTATTCTTTGAGAAGACCATCTAATAAATACTATAACCACCACAAAGATAATGGTTATGGTATCGAGAAGCGCCATCACCTCAGATTTGAAATAGAAAGGTGTGCAAATAGTGGGCTTCTCCATGATTACGTGGTCCGGTTCAAGACTCAAGCAGAGTCGAAGCCTAAGAGTGAGGGTTGACCTTGGGATCCTCAGAAGAAAGAAATAAACTCAAACACCAATGGTGGTGGGGCTGAAAGGAATCAAAACTGTGCATGACTTCAAAATTCGCCTGCTAGAAACGTATGCAATGAAGGCAATGAGGCTAATAGGGTGATTGATGTAATTAATGAGATCTTTGGAGACAATTCGTCGAACAAGGTCATCAAAGCTAAGTCGTGCTATGTTCTTTTAGGTGAACTCCAACACAAGTGCTTGTGAGGATGTTCCCAATCTGACCCATCACCCTGACCCATGGTCATATCTGTCATGATCCTTAACTTTTATGTGAAGAGGGTTCTCATCGATGATGGTAGTGGGGTCGATTTGATGTTTGCTAGCTATTTCAATCAATGGGATATTGGCAGGAAAAATTTACATAAATCCGTCTCGCCACTATTTGGATTCACAAGAAAATTAGTAATCTCTCTTGGAGTAATCATGTTGCCAGTTTGAGCTGTCGATAGGGACAAAGGAGTCACGATGGGGACACAGGAGTAATGGTTGATGTAGTTTGACAATCATCGATGCTCACTCTCCTTTCAATTGGATTATAAGGAGGCCATGGATGTGTCAGGCAAGAGAAGTATGATTTCCATACCATCTGGTGATGAAGCCCCATACTGATAAGGGAATTGTGACTATTAGGGGTGACCAAACGATGGCCAAAAGTTGCATTTTAACAACTTTAAAGGAAGTGAGTAAAGTGAAGCATATGGCCTTGGTTCATGGAGAAGTTGGCCATGCAGATACCAAAAAACTTCCCATTCAATCCTCAGGAATGGTAGCCATAGACAAACTAATCTTGGAGGACACAAAAGATGAACTAAAGGCCTTAGTTGATATTTATGTCAACATATTCTCCTTAAGTACGTCTAACCTCACAGGAGTGCCCTTGCATCTGGTTGTTCACGAGTTGAACATTGATTCTACCTGAAACATATCAAATAGAGGCATGACATATTTTCCCCGGAAAGGGCGTATGCAATTAAGGAGGAAGTCCAAAAATTGTTGAAGGCTGATGTTATCGAGAAGGTTCTATACCCTGAATGGTTAGCGAATCCTATCATGGTCAGGAAGCATGATGGAGCATGACACATGTGCATCGATTTCACCGGTCTTAACAAATGTCTCCTAAAGGATAGTTATCTGTTTTTGCTCACCGATAAGTAAGCCGAGGCTATCACATGATACCAAGTCCTAGCCTTCTTCAACATGCACAAGGGTTATCATCATATCTTAATGGCTTATGGTGACAAGGAAAAAAACGTCGTTCATAACTGACGTTGGGACAATTTGCCACAAGAAAATGCCCTCTGGTCTCAAAACGCTAGTGTAACTTATCAAAAGTTGGTGGATAAGCTATTTTGAAAGAAGGTTTGGAATATAGAATATATGTCCATGAAATGGTCATCAAAAGAAGAAACCTATGATGGATTGTTGCTCGACTTGAAAGAGGCGCTCGAGGAGCTCCACCAAGCCAACTTGAAGCTGAATCCTGCCAAGTTTGTGATTGGCGTGGGAGCGGAAACATTCTTGGCCTTTGTAGTCTCTAATCGAGAAATCGATGTCATTCCAGAGAAAGTTGAAGCATTAATCAAGATGAAGTCCCCACAAATCCTCAATGAGGTCTTGAAACTATAGTGTCATTGGCTCCCTTAAGTCATTTTCTCTTGAAGGATGCTGAGAAACACTTTCCTTTCTTTGATGTATTGAGAAATGCTAAGAAGTTTGAGTGGACGTGTGATTGTGAAGAGGCCTTTTGAACGCTGAGGGAGCATCCCCAAAGGTTGCATACTCTGATGAAGCCTGACAAAGGAGAGACACTATATTTCTATATATTGGCGAGCCCATTGGGATCAGTGTTGTCTTAGTCAAAGAAAAGGATCGTTAGCAACATCCGATCTACTTCATAAATAGAGCTTTTCAGGGTCCAAAAACATGATACACTGCCCTCAAAAGGTTGATTCTGGCTCTAGTGCATACGACTCGGCGCCTCTGTCCTTACTTTCAGGCTCATTAACGGTTCAAATTTCAGAGTTAAGGGTTTGACTGAATGGAAGGGTCATGACTCAACAACTTTGTTAATGTAGGGGTCAAAAGTTTTAAAGAGATAAAGACGGGCTATTGGCCAAAAGTGAACAATGACAGAAGTTTATGGGCCATAGAGATCGTTTGGCCTGAAATATATTTTTCTTGTTTTCTTTGTGTCTTTTTTATTAGATTATACATGTATATTTTTACAATCCTTTGGGTCCCAGATGTTACATAGTCATACAAAATTAACAAAAAAAAAAGAAGAGGAAATTGATGTTTACATTAATTTTTCATGTGAAACAAATTGAAGAACCGGTAAGTGAAAAGAAGGAAGTAATTGTGCATCCAAAAACTTGTACAATTGAGATGATCGAACGAATTAAAGAATTTAAAGAATATTGATGAAATGAATTTCATGTAATGGT
This sequence comes from Rubia balearica, assembly GCA_032355405.1. Lineage (NCBI taxonomy): Eukaryota > Viridiplantae > Streptophyta > Magnoliopsida > Gentianales > Rubiaceae > Rubia > Rubia balearica. The sequence continues at coordinate 7,707 of JAULKJ010320939.1, forward strand.
TGAATTAGTTAATGGCGCTGCAAATCCTTCTTATGATACCATTGGTACCAGTGAGGGGCTCCATATCTCCCATTTTCACCATGGCAGCAGCAAAATCTGCTGCAAAAGTTTTGGGTTTTCTACTGTACTCAGCCACAATGCTGTCTGTGGATCCTCCATTGAAGAGAACCTGGTCTGAATGAAGAAGCCCTTTCTTCCTCATTAGGTTTTTGAAATAATTGTTGTCAAATGAATTTGGTGTGACCAAGTCCAATGCTGCCAACTTGTCATCTCCATTTCTAGCAGCGCTCGGACACTGGCGCTTGCGAGTGCTTGCAAAGCCACTGTCGATAGCTGTTCTGTTGCTATAGATATGATCCCGGAATGTGAAGCACTGTGCTTGCCCAAGTGTGTGGGAACCTGCATTGATCATGAATTCATCAACATTAATACTGATTGGAATCCATTTTGATGCTTAGTTAAACTCTTCACATTATGATCAAAGTGTTATATTATAGATTTTATATTCATGTTTGTCTCACCTGACAAAGCAACCATTTCTCTTGCGTTAAACCCCTTGTCTCTGAACCTCTTGAGAAGAGGGCCAAGATCTTCAAAGAAACCGGGAAGATCTGAATTAGCCTCAGATTTGTAAGCAGTGGTTGAATCTCTTCTTCCAAGCTTCACTTCCCACGTTGGACCACCAACCTACACATGTATAATCATACACGTTAAGATCTCAACCTATTTGCCAACTATTGCAATGATTTATTCGGATATCACAATGAACTTTTGATGATTATGAATCCTTGAGTTTATAGTTGTTGACTCCGATATTATCATTTTGAAGGATAATAGTAATTGTTAATTAATTTGATCTGTGAAGAGTTTATGTAAGATGACTTACATAAACTGATGCATCCCTAACAGCAGTAGCAAGTACATCTGCGCAAGAAACAACTCCTGGACATTTCTTCTCAACTTCCTTCTTTGCAGCTTCGATCACTCCATATCCTCTCGCTGAATTCTAGTTTGGGAGCGCACTCTGCTCGCTTTCAATCGAAGATGTCTGCTCTAGTAATATGGATGCATCACAACCCTGATTTCACATGGAAAACATTAATGAATTTCTCATTTTTCCAATCAAAACTTGTTTGTATATATCAATTGTTCCACAAACCTAATTGTAAGTTTGTATGCATTCCAAAACACGTACCTTAACAAAGCAATCATGAAAATGGAGGCGGATGAGGGAGGCTGCCATGCGGCGCTCTCGAGCAATTGCCTGTTGAATGGAAGTACGGATTGTGGTGAGTGCAGAAGGACAGGTTTTGTCATAAAATGAAGGAGATAGCTGTGCTTGGCACTGGATGTTGACAACCAAGAGCAGCACTAAAACAAGAGCAGCTGCTGCTTTGGTAGAGAACTCCATTGATGCAAAACAAACTGGTAATTAAACAATAAGATGAGCGTGTTTTTGTACAAAATTTACTGCCTAAGAATGATGATTTATTGTAACGAGATGAATGGAAAGGTGAAATCGGCAGAGCAATTTATAAGGCTTGAGATGATAATGTGAAAGATACGGAGCTATGGGAGAAAATTACACGACATCGAAATTAGCTGTGTTTTCCCATGCAGCCCATCGTGTTTGGTTGAAAGTTATAAGATGCCTCTGATTATATTAATTAATCACCACTCGTCCATTACAAATTAATTAAAGTTAAATGTATCAATATTAATTATTTATTTCTTTATCTATATTATTAGAAAGGTTTATGTTAAACCAATGATTAAATTGGTTATGAAAAATTTCGTTTCAATAACTCTAATGATCAAATTAATTATTTATATGTTGCAATACATTTTAAATGTCCTTCAAACTTATAAGAAACTTGTAACAATAAATAAAAACAAAGATAAAATTATCTCATTAGTTATATCAATTTTAAAATGATCACGTCTAATGATTAATCGGTCTAAAACAAGACTTTTACGTACATATAACACTGTTTTAAAAATAATAATTTTAAAATATATAATATGATGAATTTGATAATGTATCATATGATAATAGCTATACAAACGTGGTATATTAATAGAATTTGATGATTTAAGTTGGGGTGGTTTGATTTTGATCAGAAAGTTAACTGAGAAAAGAAAAGTAATTAGGGAAAGTGTGAGGCTTGTTCCACAGTGAGGTTTCCTATATGTCTACCTTGACCAACTTGTTTGAGGCTAAATATAAAATTTGCAACTCAAAAGAAAAGGAACAGCTACTATATGTGTATTCCGCGTGTTTAAAAGAAAAGGCCCATTTACCTATGAAGGGCGGCTCAGAATTTAAGTACAAACAACTTTACTTGTCACACATCTGCACAGGTAACTAATTCATGAATGGCAAAAACCGATGTGTCGTTTTATATCAAAAATAATTCGAGCTCTAGTTCAAATTTATAATTTGGTGGTTGGGATGATCATCCGGACCAATATAGCAGCGAGTAAGTTCGTCTGGCGAAATTTTTCTTAATTCTTAACCTGTGACTTTTTAATCAAAACAATGATTTGATGATAATGAATGCTAAAAACGAAAAGTTGAGAACAAATAGAGTTGGAAAATTATTACAGATTTACAAAAGATTCAACTATGACGAGAGAATTCCAGTTTCAATCAATTCCATACTGGCTTTCTATCTTGATCCTCGAGGCAAAGATGACTATAAATGCATGCACACAAATTAGTTATAGTTGCAAGCAACCAATCTTTCCTTACTTTTTTGATAATCAAGAGGATGTC
>JAULKJ010320949.1:0-10482 GCA_032355405.1 Rubia balearica
GTTTATTTTATATTTTATTGGGTCATTCATTTTAGAAATGAATGGATGCATATATGAATTGGATTCAAAGTGCAGGGCTATAAGTGACTAGTATGGCCCAACTAGATATTTAAATACGGTCTGCGAATGGCCCTACTTTTACTTTGTATTTCATAGTAGTTATTGTGTATGAGATGGAATAATTTTTTTGCAATGATCAACTCTAGTAACGCGTCCATTGCGAGTTAAAGTCCGAAATCTGAAGCATTATTTGAATTTTTTGTTATTAGTAACAAAAATGTATTCATAAATGTAGTTCATATTTGCATCCAGTAGAACAACATATGTAAATAGTTTCAAAAAGAAACATACAAGTTGTAATACAAAGTTAGTTGTAGGACAAAAGGAGAAATACAACTTAAGGTTTCATTTGTGGCATGTGTTTGAAGTCAAAGGAAAAAATAAATAATAACCCTCTTTTAGTTTTATCTGTTATCCCTCTCTCACATTTAAGTTATGGCCATTTGCTTGAATTACAAAGGAAAAACACAAAGAATAACTCATTTTAGTTTTATCTCTTTTCCCTCTTTAAAATTCAAATTCTTCAAGTCCGCTTTTGTTGTGGTTATAGAGTGAAAGGCTTCTACAGTGAAGAAAAAACAAGAGAGCCACGAATTACTTGCAGAGTATGGTAGAATTTAGGTGTTGAAGCTATGAGAAAGTTTAGTAGCTCAGGAAAATCTGACAAAAGATTAAAGAGTTGGTATCAAAGCTCAACAATCCTTCCTTATCAAGCTATTGGAGGAACTCAATTACACATCCAAGCCCTTATATTTCCTTACAATTACTTTCCTAAATTGCATATGCATTGTATTTTGCACACAAACTCCACAAAAATTGAAAGAGTAATTGAATGTGTAATTGGGATGCTTCAATAAGTATTCCATTGTATTTAAAATATAAATCAAAGAACTTAAAATTTATCATTGGATAAAAAATTCATTTTTTTGATCATCTATAATATGTGAAAGGCATTTACAGGTTAGATTGTCTCCGAGATACTCTCCCTGGCTGGGTCATTCATACTATCTGAGACTAGAGGAATAAGAAAATGTTATGTTGGTATGAATGTCACCTTAGTAAGCCCAGATGGTCGTGTGGTTGGTGGTGGCGTGACTGGTTCTGCTAGTCACAGCTAGTCTTGTCAAGGTGATCGTCAATTCTAATTTCTTCAACATGTATCATATTGTGATCAAAAGTTTCTTTCATGGAAATCAACATGAGTGGAAAACCAAGAAGCAGATGTCCTGAGTGATCATGGCGCGCACCTCCGACTTCCTTCTCTTCTCTTATCTTGATTGAATTGATGTTAGGAACAAAACTATTAAAGTCAGTGAATGGAGCATTCTTAAGGTGGTTACAAATCGCTGCCCTTGGCACAGTTGTGGATGGAACCTTTTCATTGCACAGTTCTACAATCGCCATGGTAAATTATGTGCACGATGTTGTTAACATCATGGTTTCTATTTATTAAACTACCTTGTATTGTTTTTAATATTGGAAACATTGGAAATTTTTGCGCATGATACGTTCTTATGGAGTAAGAAATATTTTCCCAGAATGTGGAGGCGATCTCTTGTAGCCAGAATACAGATTGGCTGGTTCTAGTTCAGATTTAAAAATACAATGTCGCTTTTAATATCCTTAATGGGTTGGTAGATGTTGCAATTTTGGAGCATGGATCGGAAATAGGAAATTTTATGAGATTGGGAATGAATTTGGATGTGTTTTCCTGAGTTTTCTCAATGGTTGAAGTTTCATAATTGTTGGTGTTCTATATGAAGTGAAATAAATTTTTAGACGATCGACTCTAGTAATTCTTCGTTTGTGAGTTAACATACGAAATTAGAAGCATTACTGGAAATTGTGGTTATTAGTAATAAAAATGTATTAAAAATGTGGTTCCTATCTACATTTATTAGACCAACATATGTGAGTAGTTTAAGAAAGCAACATACAAATTGTAATAGAAAGTCAATTGTAAGAAAAATTGAGGAGTACATAGAAAGGTTTTAGTTGCAATAATATGTTTGAAATACAAAGAAAAAAATAATGATAAACCTCTTTTTGGTTTTATCTCTTTTCCCTCTATCACATTCAAGTTGTGGCCATGTGTTTAAAATAGAATGGAAAAACACAAAGAATAACCCTATTTTAGTTTTATCTCTTTTGCCTCTCTCAAATTTAAGTTCTTGAAGTCCATTTTTTCTCTGGTTCTAGAGCAAGAGGCTTCTATATTGAAGAAGAAAAAAGAGAGCCACGAATTACTGGAATAGTATGGTAGAATATAGGCTTTGAAGTTACTAGAAAGTAGAGTATTTCAAGAAACTTTGAGAAAAGCTCAAAGACCTTGGATCCAAGCTCGGTAATCCTCCATCATCAAGCCATTTGAAGAACTCAACTAAACTAACACGCAATTCAGTTTCCTTATTGTTAACTTCCCTAGATTACACATGAACAATAGAATCCACATTTCAAAATAACACTTGATTTGTTTATTCACACAAACAATACGCCCAATATTAATTGTATATGTAATTAGGATCCTTTGTAGTTGAAGTTCAAAGCAATAAACTTTAAATTTGTCATTGGATAAAAAATTCAATTTTTTATCATCTATAATATGTTAAGAGCATTTGTAGGTTAGAGTAATTTCAAGATACTCTTCTTCAATGGATCATGCCATCTAATATTGGAGGGATATAAGAAACTGATCTCGTGGTATGACTATTACCTTAGAAAGCCCCAATGGTCATGTGTTGGTAGTGGCGTGGCTATTCTGTTAACTAGGTAATCATACATTCATGTTACTTTAACATGTATCCGATTCTGATTGGCTGCTTATTTTCCGTAAACTAGCATGGGACAAAAAAAATGGGAAGAATAATCCCAAAGTTATCATGGCAGCTCTGACTTCTGTTGTTTATCCTTATGGAATTTATTGGAGGACATTAACTAAACTTACATACCTTAACTATCCTATAATCACACACATTACAATGCAATCAACATTTCCAAATTGCACATGCATTACTTATTGCACACAAACCATACATAAAATACACACGAATGTAAAGAGTGACTGAACCACTAATTACTGAAAGTTATGGTTTGGTGATCAAAAGTTGGAAAAACTGATGATTAATTAGAATCTTTCCAGATATCTAATAAAAGGAAAATTACAACTTCAAAGTATCTCATCATTTTGTCCAAAATCAATCAACTTATTATGCCAATCAAATTGTTAAATGTGACTTTGCCATTTCTTTTCTTTGTGTAAATATGGTTGAGCGAATTCGTTGAGGAAAGAGATGGGGGAGGATGTGTTTTTTAAAAACAAAAAATAGGATCTTGGTATGCAATGTTTGTTCACTAGTGTAAGATAGGGCTATTAAAGTTGGTGAATAGAGTAGTATGACAACAATTACAAATCGTTGTCTCCGGCACTACCACAAAACCAAACCCTTCGTTGCACGATGCTTCGATAACTTTCATGGTAAATTATATGCACAACGCTTCCGAACACCATGGTTTCTATTATTAAACAACTTTGTAATATTTCTGATATAAAAAAATTTGAAACATACTTCTGAAGGTGGAAATTTTTTTCTGAATGTGTAGGCGATCTCATGTAGCCAGAATATAGATCGATCGGTTCAAGTTTCAATTAAAAAGTACAATGTCGATTTTAGTATCCCTTTTGCGTCAGGAGATGTTGCAATTTCATAACTTAGGTAGGAAATCGAAAAGTTTGTGTGTTCATGAATTGGTTTGGATATGTGTTTTTTGAGTTTCTTTAACGGGACATTTTGGGACAGTTGTTGTTCCGTAAAAAATGGAATAATTTTTGCAATGATCGACATTGGTATTGCTTCCATTACTAGTTAACATCCACAATCAGAAGCATTGTTGGAAACTCTGGTCATCAGTTGCAGAAATGTATTCATAAATGCAGTTCATATTCCATTTAAGTAGACCAACATATGTAATTTGTTTCAGAAAACAACATACAAATTTTAATACAAAGTTATTTTAAAAAAAGAAAAAGAAATAGTTATTGAGGTTCTAGTTGCGTCCATGTGTTTTAAATACAAAGGAAAAATAAATAAAACCTTTTTTTAGTTTTATCTCTTTTCCTTCTCTCACATTCAAGTTGTGCCATGTGTTTGAAATAGAATGGAAAATGACAAAGAATAAATCTCTTTTACTTTTATCTCTTTTCCCTCCCTGAAATTCAAGATTGAAAAGTCCACTTTTGTTGTGGTCGTGGAGCGAGTAGAGTTTAGAGTGAAGAAGATACAAGAGAGACACAAATTATTGGTATAGTATGATAGAATGTAGCCGTTGAAGTGACAAGAAAATATAGTAGTTCAGGAAACTTAAACAAAAGCTCATAGGGCTTTGATCTATGCTCGCCAATCCCCCCTCATCAAGCTATTGAAGGAACTCAACTACACATCCATTCCCTTAAATTTCCATATCATTAACTTCCCTATATTACACACCAACAATAAAGTCTACATGTCTTCACATGCATTGTTTTGTGCACACAAACTACACTAAAATTACAAGAGTAATTGAATGTGTAGTTCAAATGCTTCAATGAGTATTCCATTTTATTTAAAATATAAAGTAGTAAACTTCAAATTTATTATTGGATAAAAGATTCAATTTTTTGATTATTTATAAAATGTGTAGTGCATTTGTAGGTTAGGTTGTCTTCGAGTTACACTCCCTGACTTGATTATTCATGCCATATGATATTAGAGGAATAAGATACCAGTCTAGTGGCATGACTATCTTCTTAGCAATCCCTAATGGTTATCTGGTTAGTGGTCGACGGGGGCGTCGCTGGTCTGTTAGTCGCAGCTAGTGTTGTCCAGGTAATCATCAATTTCTGGTGCTTCAACAAGTATTGTATTTTGATCGGCATCTTCTTGGCTGGAAACCAGCATGAGTAAAATAGGTGGGCAAATATGTTGTTTATAAAAATAGGACTTTGATATGGGATATGGATCTGAAACACCACTGTTAACTTAATGGTTAACTTGTAAATAAAGTTGAAAAAATGAATTTGGGAGTTTGACACATTAAAAAATGCGTTAAGGAAGTTCAATTTAATCTTATAATTTTTAGTTATTAAAAAATACTATGTTTTAAAAAATATGGTCATTCCTAAACTGATGGAATAGTCACCGTAATTTTTTAACTTTGCCACTATAATTTTTAAATTTAATTATTGTACCAAAAGATTTAAGGTTTAGAAGAGAAGACACGAAGAAGGGAAAAAGCTAAGATTTTTTTATTTGGTACTAATACCATGTAGAAACAAGGAAGCAAAAATTTTGGGAAATATTTTCACATTTGATTAAGCTGCTAAGAGCTAGGATTTATACTTAGAGTACAAGTCATTAATTTGGATATTATACTTGAGTACAACAATCTGTTTACATATAAAGACAAATATAACTCTAATAATCTCAAATTACTACAAGAAACAAAACTTTTTACCTCGATTCTATAGGGGTTTTTACCTCGGGTTTCAATCATAAAAAACGAGGTAAAAATGTGAGCGTAGTAAAAAGTGAACCTTTCAATTAGTTCCAAACTGAAGTAAAAAAGTATTTTTTAACCTTGGTTTGCACTGGAAACAATCGAGGTAAATATTCAAGAATTGACACCACCCCCCATGAACGAGTGACTTCGGGCTGCTGTATTAGCGATCAACTTCACAAAAAAATGTTTGATGCCTTGTGAGGGGATGTCGCAAATAGAAAGAGTGACATCGTTCATAAGGATAACCGAAGTCGCCAATTTGATTACCGACAAAGAAGATTATGATTTATAATGACAGCTTTAATCTGTGGTAAATGATTTTCTTACCTCGGTTCTTGTGCAAAATAACCATAGTAAATATCATTTTGACGAAACCCTTTCCTACCAGACCGCGGCATCGGGTGTAACAAATTCGATATCAAGGAACGAAACAAGGTGCAACGTTAGCTAGTCCTACATTGCTGTTGTCGAATCCGATGAAACAATGACTTGTAATTTCAATCCAGATGGCGTCATTTAAATAGACCGAGGTCGCACGTAACGGTGCAACTATGGTAAAATCACTGTGAACTTCGAGGAACGTGCGATGTTGCAGATTGCATTATGGTTTTTTGCACGATGTCATTTTGATGAAGCGACGTCACTCTATGCATGGTACCGTCGATAACCCACAATTAACATTTAGCGATGTCGCTCATAGTTATCTAGTGAACCGAATGGTACATTATATAGGTGTGACATCGACTTTTATATGTAAAATAGGAATAGGAATCTACAGAACTGTATACCCTACTTAGAACGCCCTTCATATTGCAGGTAATTACACCACACATAATGCATACAGACTAGAAGAATAAAAACTATACCTTAATACACGAAGTATGCCATCGAAATACTCACAAAATGAACTATACCATTGATACTCTATTGCTAGTTAGAGATCTCCATCAAGGTGTCAAAAACTACATTGGAAAGTATCAATGGGCATTTTAGAGAATGAAGCTTACACAAAAAAATCAACCTAATTATTGTTCCTCATATCAGAGATGGATTAAATAAATACTTCAAATTATTTACCACTATATAGAGCACCCAAATCTCATATACCTTCAAAATATTGATGCGGTACAATGATTGGTTCTCGGGAAAAGATTACAACATGGAGTAATATCATAATGAAAAAAAATATTGATCAAAGTCGTGATATTATTAATCAAAATAATAGGTGGGTATATGGAGATACTTTTTGTAGATCAAATTGATTCTCTTCATGTGCGAGACCAAATCCTTTATAAATGTCATGCACTATTAACCTCTTTCCTACAGGGCCGCTTGTTTTTTATGCTATTTGTTCGTACAAATTATTCACAAACACATTGTTATATACTTATAGGAATACTTACTTCAAACTGAATTTTGAATTAAATTATAACCTTTAGGGATTTCAATTGAATCCTTTGTTGGATCCGTTATCACCTTCGGGGGCATTTGTTGTAATGGATCAATGCAGAACACCGTGTTTAAAGGAATAATGATTATGGGTGCCATTCAATATTTGTTAAAAAAATAAAATTGTCATTAATTCATTATAATTACCTAATGTTTAATAGAATCCAAACAAGAGTGAGGCAGTAATTAAGTATAGTTGACTCAGATCTCGTAGTAAAGTGATATACACACATATTGAATTATTCTTTAGAATAAACCAGGAGTTCAAGTAGGTCAAACTCTCTTCCATCACAACATGTTCATGTTGGATATTTCTTAGGCAGAGAACCCCTATCCATCCTTTCCTTTTGGAAATGGATTGTACCTGCAAAAGCATGTAAACAAGGTTATATTTGAAATATTGAAGCATCATGGGAGGGGGACATTATTTAAATGAACCAAATCCTCCTTTCGGATGATTGGATTTACCTTATACCCAAAATTCCTAGTTCTTCCACAAGGATGTATGAATATGATGTAGGGTGAGCCGCCTCAATCCCGTGGATATTTTTCAGGGAACCATCCTTCAAGGGATTGAATGATGGTGCCTTCTATCTAGAGACACGAGACTTTGTAGGTTTTGAATCACCACATGCATTGGGAAATTTCCCCGGGTTACTAATCCTTGTCTCGATCTACATGAAATCAACCATTAAAGTTAAGTTCAAATCAATTGTCTCTATTCATAAATAATACCACATAATTATCATGTTATCTTCTTAGTTGGCATGTTGTCAAAAATATCAACCAAACAAAATGGCCATTCAACAAACATTCCTAACGCCTCGTTCATCGTACTTAGGTTCTGGGATTGGAAAAACTATACCATCTATGAGGATCTTTGTAACTTTGGCCACCACGTTCTCTTTCGCGACCGGGTTTTGGTGATGTACCCAAATAAATGTGTACATTTTACCTTCCGCCACCACGTGGCTCTCACCATCAAAACGTTAGGCAAGTAGTTAGCACAAGGAATTATCCAACACAAGAAGACTAGCTAATTTAAAATAAAGTATAATTTACTTTATGAAATGAAATGTGCAGCATATATACTATTACCTTCATGTTGCATTGGTTGATTTCTACTAACTTCGATCTTAGTCGATCAAAGGCAAGAAGTGTTGTCGAAGAACTAGACGGTTGGATGGGTCAACTATCACACTCCGGGAGGTCATGTGTTGATGTTGCTGGAGAAGAAGAGTGAGGGAGAGTTGATGTTGTTGGTTTCTTAGTCGCAATGATTCTCTTCAACTCTAGTGGAATTTTTCTCTCATTTGATTTTTGTTGCGAGACTTAAGCCACTAGTTAGCTTAGGATTTGAAAGCATCAATCTCTCTTTTTTGACTACTTCAAGAAGTGTCAACCTTAGGTGGTCGAGTTTTAACAAAGACGTCCCTATGTGTAGCAAGAGTACTAACACCCCAGACCCGTCCCAAATATTCCTTCTTGTTAAGACCAACTTCTAGTGTGTCCTTTTTTCCAACACTGATGCACTCGCCAGATTCTTGTTTTCTTTTTAGATCCTCCTACATTTTTCCAGTAATCAATCTCAATTGCTCAAAATTATTATTGAAAAAACACCTACTCCCTCCGTCCCTTTTATTGTTATACATAATTTAAGATATTAAAATTATAAAATCATCAATAAATAGTGTAAAAAGAGGAAGTAAGATACAATTAGAGGGACGGAGGGAGTATTTTTTATTAACTACGATGTTTTACAATTTATTGTGCAACCAACTACACATATTTGGTGTGAAACTTACCCTCATTCTTCCCATGGCCTTTGTATCTATAAAAGTAAAGCCTGAATTCACAGTCCCGAAAAAGCTTCTGTGGGATGACCAAACTTCTGAGCAAGGTAAGTCCTGGTCTAGCTTGTTCAAATGTGGTGATTTAAAATATGTTGCTCTTACAATAGTGGATGGATTGGAAATGGGTATGATGGAATAAGAATTGGTCTATGAGAGTTTGAAAAATTGAGAAAATGTTATGTAAAATTTTAGGGAGTAATCCACCTTTCAAAGTTCTTGACGGTTATATTAGAACAATATGGAGAAGTTTTGGAATTCTGAAAGTATGGATGGTGGAATTAGCATTGTTCAAGGTTTAGGTTGCTTATGCAAATTCGATGGAATAGATTTTGGAGAAAGTAGTTATTCAGATTGATAAGAAACCAATTGTGGTGAAGAAATGTGAACCTGATATGGAGTTTCCGGAGAGTTTTAGGGTTCCTGTATGGCTGCAACTTCCTGGGCTTCCTTTGAAATATTGGAGCCCTGAATTATTAAGTAGATTGGTTAGTCCACTCGGTAGACCTATTAAGCTTGATAATGCTACAAGGGAAAACGACAGGATTGGCTATGCAAGAATTCAAGTTGAGATAGAAATAAGTGAAACAGTGCCTACTAGGGAGTAGTATTTTAATGGAAGCCCACCCAATGCAAAAAATGTCAAATGTTTGGTCATGAAGGAAAGGAGTGCAGGAAAGCTGAAGATAAACCAAAGCAGTTTTATATTCAGAAGATGAATCAGACTAGTGTGGAGATGAAGAAGGCAAAGGGGACATCAGAAGTTAATGGAGTGAAGAAAAATTTAAATGAACAATCAGACAAAGAAAATTATTCCAAAGGTGTTGATATGCATAAAAAGGCAGATAAGGGAAAAAGTGTAATGGTTAGTCAGGAATAGACCACTGATGATGGAAAAAATTGGACAACGGGAGGAAGAAATGTGGAGAAAACCCTTGTATTCAAATCAAAACCACCAGATGATAGGGGATATGCTGTTATGGGACATTAGAGGATTGAATGGGGTTGAAAAACATAAAAGAATAAAGGAGTTTTGCTGGAAGTATAATATTGGTGTGGCAGGATTCATTGAAACAAAAATTTAAAAAAGTTAGGAGGAAATGGTGGTGAAGAATCTATCTACTAACATGAAATTAGTGTCAAATGGTAGCATTACTTGGAGGAGTAGAATTGGGGTTTGCTGGAAGGAAAAGCTATTTGATGTGAAGATACAAAAAGTAGAGGAACAACTCATGCATCTGGAGGTGAAAAAAAAAGCTGGGAAGTTTCATGGAGTTATTTCTGTGGTATATGGGAATAATTTTAAGGTAAAAAGAAAGCCTTTATGTGAGTCTTTGGAAAGCTATTAATTGCCAACAGAAACCATGGATTGTGGTGGGGGATTTCAACTCTATTTTTGAGTTTGAAGACAAAATAGAAGGATGTAAAACCAGTGTACCTGACAAAGAAGATATGAAGGATTTGGTTGAAAATATGGAGTTGTTGCAGATGAGAACTATTGGTCTACATTTTACATGGACAAACAAAAGATTAGGGGAAGACAAGATAAACATCAAACTTGATAAAACCCTGATAAACCAGGCTTGGA
>JAULKJ010320959.1:0-10481 GCA_032355405.1 Rubia balearica
CAGGCTGAATCTCAAATGGACTCGATGATTGAACGGCCAGACGCACCCAGCACCGGACGATACCCGATTCAGGCTCAAATGGTCGTGTTGGTGCAAACGGCCAGCGTAATTTACAGGCTGAATCTCAAATGGGCTTGACAATTGAACGTCCCGCCGCACCCAGCGTCGGACGATGCCCGATTCAGGCTCAAATGGCGGTGCTAGTGCAAACTTCCAGTACAATGTACAGGCTGAATCTCAAATGGTCTCGACGATTGAACGTCCAGACGCACCCAGCACCGAACGATGCCCGATTCAGGTTCAAATGGCAGCACTGGCGCACTGCCAGAGCAATGTACAAGCTGAATTTCAAATGGGCTCCACAATTGAACTTCCGGCCACACTCAACGCCGGGCAATGCTCGATTCAGGCTCAAATGGACGCGTTGGTGCAGACTGCCAACACAATGTACCGGATGAATCTCAAATGGGCTTGACGATTGAACGTCCGGATGTGGACGATGCCAGATTCAGGCCCAAATGGCCACGCTGCACAGACTGCCAGCGCAATGTACAGGCTGAATATCAAATGGGCTTGACAATTGAATTTCCATCTACACCCTGCGCAGGACGATGCCCAATACAGGCTCAAATGGCCGCGCTGGTACAGACTCTCAGGGAAATGTATAGGCTGAATCTCAAATGTGCTCAATGATTGAACGTCCAGACGCACCCAGCTCTTAACGATGCCTAATTCAGCCTCAAATGGCCGCGCTGACGCAGACTGCCAGCTCAATGTACATGCTGAATACCAAATGGGCTCGACAAATGAACGTTCAGCCGAACCTTGCGTTGGACGATGCCTAATTCACGAATGAAGAATGATGAAAAGAGCATCCTAACGACCAATTTGTTGAAAAGAAAAGGCATATTACACAATCCAAAGTTTCATCCCTCAGCAGGGAATGAAAAAAAAAGGCCATCAATGCTTCAAATTACGCCGCGCCGCCCTCCTCGTCAGCAGGTCGATGAACATGGCAGCAGCCACGTCATCTTCACCTTTTTCTTCATCTGTACCTTTAGCACCAACCTCTTGGGCATCACTGCCTTTCTTAGAGCTACCTACAGCCTGAGCAACGTCCTTGATTGGAATCCCTGCATCTTCAACAAGATTTTGGGTGCCACTAGAGGAATGTGCATTGACCTCTCGGGGGATGTTATCAGGGGTCCAACTATTGAGCTTGGCCAATGACATCCTTGGGTGTAGCTGGCTGAAGTACTCAGTGAAACTGTACTCCCGAAAAGGAATAAAGGCATCACCAAGGCTGACTCGCAGCTGCTTCTCATCCTCCGTGCAGGAATAGAGGTCAATGGCTTTCATCAAAGCCCCACTCAGCAGCTCATAGGATTTGCTGCTCCGCACTATGCGAGAAGAAAGGCTCAGGAAGCCCCGAGTGAAGGTCCACTCCTGGAAGCTTCTCAGCTCAACAACTTTGGCCTCAGCGCGGGTCAAAAATATTTGTAGAGAGCCCGAGACACCTTTCTTTAGCTCCAGATCCTGCTCCAACACTGCAACAAGGCGAGCTTGGGAATAAAGAGAGAACATGCCACGCTTCAACTCGGTGACCTCCGCACGCAGGTTGTCATTCCCTTCCTGCAGGGCCCTAGCAGAACATAGATGCTGGGATAAGAGAGAAAAGTAAGTTGCACATTTGAAGAATAAAGTAAGTTAATAAGAAAAGAAACAAGAATAACCTCAAGGATAGCAGCAGCTGACCGGTTTGCCAGAGAGTTGGTACCAGCAACATTCAAGGAGTGCTCATGCAACCAAGCGTTGAAGTGCGGAATAGGCAAGAGCTGGGAGACCAATTCTGTTTGCAACTCTGCCCTATGCAAAGGACCCGGAGTGGATCCCTGGGGTGAGGGAGTATGAGTGAACGGAGGCGAGAAAGGGGCGGTTGAAGCAGATCGAGTGGACAGGCCTAGACCCTGATGACTGGCCACAGAAATCTCCTATTTCACCAGCTCAAAAACACAACAATCTCCCATTTTCAGGTCGTTGATCACAACATAAATTTTCCAGTCCTTTCCATTAAATGCTATGCCCATACAATTACCATTTCACCACATCTTCCAGCGCTTTCGTTGTCCACCATAAAAATTGCTAGTCCTTTCCATTAAATTATTTGCCCATACAATCACCATTATACCACATCTTCCAGCGCTTCCCATTGCACAGAAAGCACACAGGAACCATTGACTTAGGTAGAAGATATTGAAGTTCCATTGCACAGAAGGCGCACAGAAACTTTGTGACAAACATGGGTTTGTAAATTATTAAATCTCCACTTAATACCTTAGGGTAACATGAATGCAAATGAAATATATTTCATTACCACTTATAACAACATTAACCATCAATATTTCTATTCGAAATTGTATGAAACAGTACCATCGAGAATGCAAATGACGCTAGTAAATGATATGGAAGCCTTAAAAGTACTCTATGAATCTTAAGATGGAGATGGATGATGGAGCTGATCATCTCTTATGGTAGTATTTGCAATGGTAACTTCAAACATGATCTTGCCCATACTGAACTTCACCAGCCCAAAATAACAGTAGTTTCCTATTTTCAGATCGTTGTCCACAAAAAACTCTCGTCATATCCATTAAATGTTTTGCCTATACAATTACCACTGTACCATATCTTCCAGCACTTTCCATTGCACATAAGGCGCACAGGAACATTTGACTTAGGTAGAAGAGATTGAAGTTCTATTGGAAGTATCTGAAATGAAGAATAACAAAAGCTTATTTCAGTATTTCGTCATCTCATTATTGTAAAGCCACTAATGGAATGGATATAAATAAAGTAAATTACCACTCTCCATGTTTTAGGCATATGTTGTTTAGAAATAATGATATTGAAATGCGAAATTAATTTAGACCTAGCATGATTCAAACACTATACAAGTTAGACTTGTGCATATGGTTAACTTAGTCTTCAAATATGATATAGGTTATATATTTTCTTATTCTTGTAAGGAATATTTTTTTGTTGCTTGATGGATTGTTGGTTATGTCTCAAAAATAAACTACACCTATAAGAAGTAGTAGAAGAGACATGTTTTATAGATTGGCATGGAAAAATAAAAAATAATGACATGCACAATGTTTTATACAATCTAAACCAGTATATTTATACTAATAACTATAACACCAATGAAAAAATAAATAAAATAAATTATTTATACAGAAACCGAATACTTCATAAAAAGTTTAAATAACTCATAGAACTTAACCATCCCAAACAAATTATTTTCCTCTAACTAGTATGGATTGAAAATTTTCCATACCTATATCCAGAGTTAACAAAGTCTATCTGAGTGTCATTGACTTAAAAAACAAACATGATCTTGTCCATATTGAACTTCACCAGCTCAAAAAAACTGCAATCTACTATTTTCAGGTCGTTGATCACAACCCAAATTTGCTAGTCCTTTCCATTAAATGATTTTCCCACAAAATTACCACTATACCACATCTTCCAGCGCTTTCCATTGCACAGAAGGCACACGGGAACCTTTGACATAGGTAGAAGAGATTGAAGTTCCATTGCACAGAAAGCGCACGGAAACTTTTTGACAAACATGGGTTTTTAAATTATTTAATCTCCACTTAATACTTTAAGGTAACATGAATGCAAATGACATATATTTCATTACCACTTATAACAACATTAACCGTCAATATTGCTATTTGAAATTTTATCAAACAGTACCATCGAGAATGCAAATGACACTAGTTAATGATAATGGAAGCCTCAGAAGTACTCTATGAATCTTAAGATGGAGATGGATGATGGGGCTGATAATCTCTTATGGTAGTCTTTGCAATGGTAACTTCAAACATAATCTTGTCCATACTGAACTTCACCAGCTCAAAAGAACAGTGGTCTCCTATTTTCAGATCGTTGTCCACAAAAAAAATCTGTCCTTTCCGTTAAATGTTTTGCCTATACAATTACCATTGTACCACATCTTCCAACGATTTCCATTGCACAGAAGGCGCACAAGAACATTTGACCTAGGTAAGAGATTGAAGTTCTATTGGAAGTATCTAAAATGAAGAATAACAAAAGCATATCTTCAGTATTTCATCATCTCATTATTGCAAATCCACTAATGGAATGGGTATAAATAAACTAAACTACCAATCTCCATGTTTTAGGCATATGTTGTTTAGAAATAATGAGATTGAAATGCGAAACTAATTTAGACCTAGCCTGATTCAAACACTAAGTTAGACTTGTGCATATGGTTAACTTAGTCTTCAAATATGATATAGGTTATATATTTTCTTGTTCTCGTAAGGAATATTTTTGTATTGCTTGATGGATGGCTGGTTAGGTCTCAAAAATAAACAAGACCTATAGGAAGTAGTAGAAGAGACATGTTTTATAGATTAGCATGGAAAAAATAAAAAATAATGACATGCACAATGTTTTATACAATCTAAACCAGTATATTTATGCTAATAACTTTACTACCAATGAAAAAATAAATAAAATAAATTGTTTATATAGACCCCGAATACTTCATAAAGAGTTTAAATATCTCATAGAATTTAACCATCCCAAACAAATTATTTTCCTCTAATTAGTATGGATTGAAAATTTTCCATACCTATATCCAGACTTAAAAAAGTCTATCTGAGTGTCATGGACTTAATAAACAAACACAAGTCGAGGGTAATTAATATAAAACTAAGGGGACAATATACATGTAAAAATGTATAGACATGATAAAACAAATTAAGAAAATGATTCAATTAACTATTGCATTACAATATACTAGCGGGATGAACACCGCGCGATGAGCGGTATCCTTTGATGATTTTTTTTGAAAAGCATGGATGGACGAGATGCATGTTTATGAATTTGGTGACACTGCAGCATATGAAGCAATGAGGAAGCGAAGATAAATATGTTCAGAAAATAACCACGAGAAACCTTTTTTTTACCATTTGGAATAAAAAATTGGGAAAATAATGTAAGGCATGGTAAATATTGGCCTTAAAAAATTGGAAAACATGTTTTTTCTTCAGTGTAGGGAAATAAGTAACCTTATTTTTCAATTTTGTTGGAAAAAAATTATATAGTATGTAGTTAATTTTTGTCCTAGTTATGTACATATGCAGTTTTACATTCTTTTAGTAGAGAGGTATGAACATGCAGTGAAGGAAAAGAAACTGTATGCTTGCATAATTATAGATATATAAATTTGGTAGATGGCAGGTTCGTGCATAAACTAAACACACACATAATTCATTGAATGTTCACTTAAAGGATACATTCGATGGGGGACTAAACAGCTAATTGCCAAACTTCTCTCACTTATATTTTGTTTACACATTAAGTAACATTAGACAGGTAGTTAAGTGCCATTACATAGTAGTAATATGATAGACAAGCTAGAGATCTACTTGCGTTTCTTGGGAGATGATTATGTGGTATCCTAGAGATCATCATACCTTGCTAACAAACAAGCCGTAGCTTTACCTGCTATTGATTATACATATATCAGAAATGGTTATCGATGAAATGTATAAGGACGTACACTACAATCTTCGTAAACTTGAAGAACTTAATATGGTGATAGCATATTTTATTACAAACTAACCTCTCGTATTGAGGACTAGTTTAGAAGGAGCTTCGGGTGTGACAGTCTCCAATGAAGAACATGGGCTAGACCTTCAGCATCTGCTGCATTCTGAAACAAGGCAGATGATTCATCAACAATAGCATCTGTAGCTGCCGTCGAAGATCTTGCAAGAGAGCCTTTGGGTGGTGTTTGCTCTTCCAGCATATGGAAAGCTTCATTTTCAGAACACTTTATCACTGTGTATTTAGGAGCAATTTCATGCATTTTGAGTTTGGGGATTGTGTGCTGAACTGTGTACTCTTTCTGTCTCAGATTATGCTCCTTTAACTGAATGTAATCCTAGCAGAAATTAAAAGAAGAATATGATATAGTTTCAGCATCATTATATTTATCGAAGGTAATTATTTTAATATGGTGATTAGCAAGATTGAAAATATGGCAGAGGATTGATCTGTATTATACCTGAGAGGCACCTTGCATAGCTTGCATGGAAGGTAAACCAGTAAAGTCTCAGCAACATCACCAAAGAAGGTAGTGCTAATAGTCCCGTTGGAATCGGTTAGCTTTGCTTCAAAGCGGCACCTGCAGAATAATATCACATATAAAACCTTGTAGCGGTAATATTTTGTCAAGTTAATACTGTTAATGATTAGTAGATGATGACAAGGATCATGAGAGTGAGGTACCTAGGCTCTTCTAGCTGTTTGTCGAGCACATATTGCACGTGTACTCAAACTGATATCCAGAGTTCGTGGCATTGAAACATTCCTTGCAGTCCATATAGTAGTAGTTCTGAGATATATTTTGCAGGCTTACAAAAACTTTTGAACATGCTACCTACACATTTATTTAGTCTGTTAGATGCATTTCACGAATGATAGTTTAGGGATGATGGTGTTATAAATTGATAATCAGGTTTCCCAAAAATATTACCTTCTGTTCGGGTAGTATACTGGCCACTTGATTGATATTTGTAGTGGCATTCATAGGGACAATTACAGCATGTAAGGCATCCATGTTAGAGGCAACAATTTTTGAAATATTTTTCTGGTATTGGTTAGCCCTGTATTAAGAGGAGGAGGTGAGTTGATGATTATGTTTAGCTAATTACACTATACAAATATCATACCAATTTCAAAGATCAAGGGCTTCATCGGTTGAGGCATTTATCAACAGGCTCGTTCAGAAATTTGTCGACAGTTCCAGACCTGTATGTGTTATGCAAGTTAGCTTTTCCAAACATTAGTTTCTTCGGTGGATATTTTGTTCGATACAAACTAGAAAGATGAAGCATACCAGTGACCAACTCAGCCTATAAAGATATCTTGATGGCTTCAAATATGAACAACCAGAATGGAAGAAAGATATTTGTTAAATGAAACACAAATTTTATTGTACATAGGACTAAAAGTAATCCTTTAATAACCTGTGATTCATGAGGGTAAATTTCTGAAGTATTCTTGGACGTTTTTGTGTGACCACGGTCTGAGTAGGCTAAAATGCCACAAAAATACGTATAACATCTGTAAAAAGAAAATGTGGCAGTAAAATGGAAATAATATATCAACGGGTGAATGAAATTATGAATGAGCATATAAAGACTATAGAAGATCTGCCTTAGAAACTCACGATAAGGCCTTCTGCTCTATAAAAAATTTTGGGTATTTTAGAGAAGGCCACATAGTTATTTTGTATAGGCAAAATTTGTGCTTGGTCCTCAACAATTTCTATTACAATTGTTGTATCAATGATCCATTGGAAATTTATTGTTCCTTTGACATATTTCTTATCAATTTCCTTGATCTCAGCATTTGAAATTCGATATTTATGGTATAACTGCAGCTTAGAGGCCATGGTACCCTATACTTTTTCTCCCTTATATACAGAAGATAACAGGTGTAAGTTTCATACCATTTTTTAATAAGCACTTGTGCTTGCTACTAATCATTAACACCGAAACATATACAATTAAGCATGAAATGTAACCAGGCTGGAGTAATATTAATACGAAACCTGGAATTTTTTCATCTGCTTCGTACATAGACAGTAAGTGACACCAAGTACACTATATATCATATTAAAATGATATTTCTATTTCAGTATTTGGCTAAAGTGGCTGAGCTCGGTTGTGGTAAAGTTGTTACAGATTTATGGCATTAATTCGAAGACAGCAGAAGGCAATATTTGTGGGTGTTAAATGGAAGGGGCATCAAATTGAAGCAGAAGGATATTATAAATATCATATGATTGGCTATTCATATTTGGATTTT
The DNA here is from genome assembly GCA_032355405.1 of Rubia balearica. Taxonomy (NCBI): domain Eukaryota; kingdom Viridiplantae; phylum Streptophyta; class Magnoliopsida; order Gentianales; family Rubiaceae; genus Rubia; species Rubia balearica. The sequence goes on from JAULKJ010320959.1 coordinate 7,915, forward strand.
ATGAAAAACTTAGTGGCTCAAATTGAGAGCAGGCGGAATTAAGAAGAAAAGTTCCAGAAAGCAAAATAAAGTGCTTCAAATCCTTACGTAACAAGTTACTTTTTGTGTAGAAGTTTATAGAAATATTTAGAACAACGTATAAAAATAGGTTATCAAGTATATAGAAATATTTTAGTAGGGAAAAGGCAAAAAGAACACTGTCGTACTACAAATAGGGATGACATTGTGACTCTGTATTAGCATTTCTTGTACAGGAGTTGGTTGGTATGAAACATAAATTATGAACAATGTATAATAAATCAAGAAATCAAGATATGGTACTATACCTCATCATCCTGAAATGTGAACTTTTGCAATTTGGTAGGACTTCTTGTGCTTTGATAAGGGACACATTTTTCTACCACTGTGATGGTCTTAATCCAGGGCTTATTTGAATTTCTCAACCCATTAATCTCTTTTGGGGTCCCCATCTAAAAATGAATGCAAATTATATATGGAATTAATTTAGGCACCATGTATCATCATCATAATAAACTTGCACTGTAAGTTTTTTTCCATGTTTTAAACAGGAGAGATAGCATAATAATCCACAGCAGAACTTTGTTGTGGATTCCTATTTTTTCAAGGAACATGTTTTATGTGATACCGAAAGGCATTAAATATCTTTGCTATGAATTTTTTTTTTGGGTTGGAAAAGAACCCCTGCAAACAAACCTGTAGATTTTGAATATGTAAGATAGTGATTACATCGACGTATTATTCAGTAAAAGTAGTTAAATACATGCACGGTGCAACATAAGAAGCTGAGAGAAGCATTTTATTTTTGCTAACCAGATAATGATAAAGAAATTTAAAGAAATAGGCTAACCGGTAAGTCTTCAGTGTGCTTTGCGTTGAAGAAATATGGATTTCAGAACTGATGTGGAAACAAGAATAATATAGAAGAAGAAGATAAAGAAGAAGCAAAAGGCAGAGACTAATGGTGGAAGTTTTTTGTTCCCTCCTCCCTTAGTCTGTAGCTGTAGAGATTGTTGTGAGAATAGTGAAATTTGGGGAAGGTGAAAAAATATGGAAACTAGATTTGCTGTCAGATTTAAAACTGTAACAAAGCTGTAGCATGCAGGGATAATAAATGTAGGCATACATAATTTATTTATATTATACGTAGTCCAAAAAGAACACCCTTATTGACCCACATGGCTACAGTGAACGTACAGTGCATGATTGGATTGAGTGTAATGAGGGTTTCTATCAACCCCTGAAACCTTGTCAGTGAACATTGACCTATGTACACACTTTCAACTTTTCTGAACATGTTTTTCAGTGCTGAGAATGTAAATCTCTCCAAAATCTAATTATTTGATTTTTATGGTTGAATTCTGTTGGCTGAAATCCTGGAGACATGGTAGATGGTACTTTTTCTCCTTAAATCACGTACGGTTCTCTTTGTAGGAAAGAATGGATATGACATATTATGTATCTTCAACAGCTTGATGAGTATAGTTAACTAAGGAAATTTAAACCCTGGTTAATTCTCATTTCCGTTTACTGCACTTCTACCTCTCCTGCATTGTTCTTTTTTCCTTTTCCTTATGTACATTTTTTTTGAAATATAGATTATTACTAATATTTATTAAATAGGCCTTAAGAATATAAGTTCATTCACATCAAACAGGATATCATACATTCAGAGAAGTATCTTTTCATCATTTGTACTATAGTTTCAAAAACTGATTAATGGAAATGCTTCTTAATGGCTAATTGCTATTGATGCATCATTATAACACCCTTCCTTGCCTATAAATAGTGCATTCATTTCTTTAGATCAGAACAAATTGCACAAGGAACTGAAAAACACAAAAAATATATATAACTTGCATATCTTTCTTCATAGCTTTTCTTCATTATCATCACTCTGTAAAACAAACATTAGTTAGTTGTGGCTGGGTCTTATTGTGGAGATGGGTTTTCCAAGTTTCTTATATGATATGAACCTTGACAAACACTTCCACATGGTTAGTAAAAATGTTCATACTTTTACTTAGGTTAGATGATATTTAAAAGTTTGCAGATTCATGTTTTATTTAACAGTAAGGGCCATAAAATGGCAATATGCAGAAGATAAATTTTCATTCGAAGCTCTATTTTTGGTCATAGATGAACTTGCAGTTATGAAGTTCCTTTTCCTTATTCTTTGTTGTATATATATGTGGTTCATGGAAAGAACATGATGCATCCTCTAGGCTCTGATTTTTGTCATACATTATTTTAGGTTGATTTGTATATAATTTTGTTTGGAAAAAAAGTCAAGCCTTTTCATGTTCTTTATTGTATGTTATGGAAAACAACATGATCTGGTTTGTTAAGAGTATTCAAAGGTTGTCGATAAATGTATTCAAGGTTCCCTTGATCATGATTAAGTTTTTAGCTTGTTTGTACTCATGTGTTCACAAATAAAGTTTCTTAAATTATGCAGGTTGGCCAGTCTCTATGGTTGTGTAAAAAATAGAGCTCTGTAGACTGGCCTTATCAGTTATTTATTACATACTGATATAATTTTTTTAAAA
>JAULKJ010320967.1:0-19240 GCA_032355405.1 Rubia balearica
TGAAGCTAATGGACACTTTGTATTCATGGGCACCTAGATATTCCTTTTTTATCTCATTAGTAGGTTGCTCGTGAGTATTTCTTATTATCTTTTTGTAGAAGGCCATCCATGAGGGTGGTAGTATATATTTGAAGGCCATTGGCAAGGATGATAGTAGATTAAAGGACAAGGACTCCAAGTGTGGTAGTAGATGGAACTCACCCCCAAGAAAGGATTCAAAGTTCAAGAAGGCCAAGAAAGAAAGAGAGGAATTGTTTTCCGAGAGTTGCACAGAGTTCTCGAAAACATCTGAGAAGAATCAGTCCTTGAGGGTGGCGCCATTGATTCTTCTTCTCGAGAGCCATAAAATTTTCTACCAGAACTCTCAAATCGGAGCAGCAGTTCTTCCGTAGCAAACAAGTCAGCCGGCCAAACCAACCACGACCTTCACGGACTGCACTAGGCTGTGGCTAACTTGAATGAAAGAAAAGAGGATCAAAGTTCTCTCGGGGAGGGTAACATCCAACATCCCCACCTTACCCATGGTGATGTGCATAATAGAAAACTATAGAATTCAATGGGCGAAAGGTAGAATTTAACACCAATGATTCTATCAAGCATCCTAGTAATGACCACTCTTGCCATGCAATTGATGTTGTCGAAAATGTAGTGCAAGATGTATTTGAACAATATAGTGGTGATTCCTTGAAAATTTCTTTAGAGAATGATTTGAATGATAATTCTATTGCATATGTTGTGAGTACTAATTTGAAGGAAAGCAACGAGGATCAAAGTTCTATTCGGGAGGTAACATCCAACATCCCTACCTTATCCATAGTGGAGACAAAAAATTTAGGTATTACACCTTCTCATGTGAAGACTTCGGTAGTCGAGTTGCACCATTACTAAATGAACTTGAATGTTCATCTCTTGGAGAGGAGAGAAACCCCCCAGTGGTAAATTCAAGAAAATTTTCCATGGATCAAAGAGGGGAGTTTTTTATCGTGTTAAGGAAGCACGAGGAGGCCCTTACTTGCATGCACCGAGCTTTGTTGGGGGATTATGTAAATACCAAGAAATTTTTCTCGAATAAAGGAAAAGAAATCGATCTCCTCGATCCATTTTGTGCATGATGCCTAACAAGGTAGTAAGTCGTGCTGATGACGTTAAATGAATTTGGTTTTGATCTTACGGATATTTGTTCGCGACATTCCATTGATGTAATTTATTATTTTGCAACCTTACATTTGTTTCTTGACAATTTATATGCACTGGAGGCAATGAATGATCTAAGTGCGGGGAAGAGAAATACGGATGCTCTTGCTTGCTCATTTGGTTATTTGTATTTCTTTATTTCATTTTTAGCTTTTTAGATGCATTTTTGTTCAAAAAAATGATGAAAAAATGAAAAATAAAATAAAAAGAATAAAAGAAACCCGCTAAGTTGAAAACCCAAATGGGCAACTTAGGCAAAATTAGGGGGCCCAAATAGGTCAAAAATCCGAAAGGGCGACCTATATAAAAATGAGAGGCCTTATGGTGTGGAAAAAGGTGAGGTGTGAGTTTTGAAAGAAAATAGAGACAAAGATGAAAACTCGAGAAGGCTCCTAGGCGAAATAAGAGAAAATGTGATAAATTGAATGATTTGAAGACTTTTTTGCGTCTTTGGTGATCTCTTGGGGAAATGAAGTCTCTTTCTATTTTTTATTTTTGATGTTAATTTCATCATTCTTACTTTGAATTTTTTTTTTTTTCGGTAGAACTCGTTTAGGGAAAAGTACGGGTGATGGGTAGTCCTTTATATTGTATATTTGAGAGTTCTCAATAAGGAATTTCAAATGTTCTTTGGGGTAGTAGATTAGGAAACCACCTTAGATCTTGATCATTCATTTGAGGACGAGTAAAAGTTTAAGTGTAGGGGATTTGATGTGCTCTTCTTATATTTGTAATAGATTATTGGTTTTATGCAAGTTTAATGGATGTTTTGTCGATAAGAGGATTAGAATGATAATCATGGAAGTTCAAGGAAAGAGCTTAGATGTAAAGGCCAACGTATTGGTTGGCAGAAGAAAGCCCGGAATCGAAGATCGGGCGATCACGGAAAAACGGACGTGAAGAGTAACGATAGGCCAACAGGGCGAGGTGCAACCGGTAGAGTGCATGGACCAGGTGCTCAAGTGCACAGCCAGTGCATCCAAATATACCTTGAAACTACTAACCACATAACGCAATGGTCGTGTGGCATCCTAAACAATCCGCGGACAATGCCTCTAGCGGCCTGCTCGAGCATATGGACCGACCTGATATATGCACGCAGCACGCCTATGCGTTATGTACCTAGGAGCTGTTTGTGAAACATATTTAGGTGCATGGGCTATGCACTTGAGCGCTCGACCGGCTGCACCTCGGCCAGTTGCCCAGTTGTTACTCTTCACGCCCACTTTCCCTTGATCGTTCCATCTTCGTTTCCTGTCTTTCTTCTACCAACCAACACGTTGGCCTTTACATCTAAGCTCTTCCTCAAATTACCATTTCATCATACTAATCCTCTTATCGACAAAACATCTATTAATCTTACATGAGACATAAAATCTATTACAAATATATGTTACACGTGTGTTAAAAGGAGAGTATAAAGTGAGCACATCATTGCATGCCACTGGAGGAACCAAGCGCTTATTCATCGGCGTCAGGAAGCTCCTCCTCTGCCTTAAATGGTGGCCGGCGAAAGCTGATTCAACGTGTTTCTCGCTCGCCTATGGATCACATGCCAGATCTGAAAAAAGATATGACCCTTCCATTAGATAGGGATGATCCGAGATTCAAGGTGGGTGAGTGTCTCGTCCCTAATCTGTGGGAAAAGATGAATGACATTAAAAATTCAGAATACCTGGAAAAAGATAAGTGTTGAACATCAACTTTGCTGTTTTTTATCGTATTCGTGCACTTGTCCTTGTTACTGATTTTTTCCATGTCCTTTGTTGTAGGTTACACTGATAAAATGGCTGGATATGGATCTTCATAGTCCAATAGGAGTTTAATAGTGGTCTCCTACAATGGATGGGTATTGATCTTCCCAATCTAATATGACCCGATCTATTGGTCAAATGGTGATATACATCTTAATCTTTGCTTATTATGACTAGTGCTTGTAGCTTTAAATAAGTTGTTATTACTTGTGTCTTGATTTGTGCTATATTATGCTCATTAGGTCCTGTTGTATATCCTGTGTTTTTTAATCTTAGAGTGATGCCTAATATTACATTATCATGATTATGCTATGTTCGTGATGCTGAATAATGAATTAGTGTTATGGTTATGCCGTTGGTTCAGTATTGTGTAAGTTTCAAACTTTGTTATCCTGCTCTGATCTTGCTCCTGGTTCATGTTTATCTGTTTTGCATTATGTTGGTTCATGATACTGTTGTTATGATCTTCTTATGTAAGTGATGGTACAGTTTATGCTAATGCTCAGTGAGTTTAGGTTTTGTATTTCTGCTTATTCTTGGTTATGCTCTTGTTGAGTCTTGCTGGTTCACTGTCATGCTCTTCATCTTGTCTCTGGTTCATGTTTATAAGTTTACTATCATCCTGGTTCAGATAATTTTGTTATGGTCTTCTTATGAAAGTGATGGTACAATTTGATGTTCATGCTCAGTCTTGTGTCAGTTTAGGGATTTGTTTTGCTGTTGGTTCTCGATTATGCTATCTTTCTCTTGTTGAGTCTTGCTGGTTCAGTGTCATGTCCTTCCTCTTGCTGTCTGTTCATGTTTATGAGTTTTGTTCCAACTGATGGCTGCTGCTTATGTTGTTATGCTCTTGTTGAGTCTTGTTGGTTCAATTTCATGGTCACGTTCTCAATGGTGGTTCATGTCTATCACTTTGTGTCAGTTTCAGGGTTTTTTTTACTACTGGTTCTTTATTCTGCTGCTATGATGTTGTTGAGTCTTACTACTTTAGTTTCATGCTCATGTTATCAGTGTTGGTTCAGTCTAACTCTTTGTTATGATGTTGGTTCTTGATTTTACTGTTTTCATCTTTTTATGATGATGCTGGTTTAGTGTTATGCTTATGTTTGTCATTGGTTCAGCTTCATTCTTTGCTATGATGCTGGTTCTTGATTTAGCTATTATGATCCTCTTATGATGCTGCTTATTCAGTGTTATGCTTATGTTCTCAGTGCTAGTTCAGTCTTGTATGTTTTTTTGTTCTGGTTGTTGCAGGTCTGATTATGAGATGCAATAGGCACAATCTTAAGCAGGCTACAGTTAGCCTTGACATGGACATAAATGTGCACGGGAATCTGTGCAACCGTATTCCTATCATGCTTGGTGTTTGTGTGTTCGTTGTATTTTAGTATTTTGCAGTCTTTGAACTAGAAACCTTTTAGTCGTGACTAGAACTGGATGACGATGCATTGGTTGCTTATGAAAACGATATTATCATTACATAAATGAGTTATAGGAAAAACTTGTCCGTCACGCCAAAAATGATAAGTTTCAAGGTTTTACAAATTTTAACCACTAGTCTAACTCATTCAAAAGATGACTCCTTTGCGTTGCCACGAAGTTGTCACATTCTAAATGCTTGCATTAGCATCTGCATGTGTGTTGTATCTTGTATTGAAACCAAATGTTGCATGCATTCACGAACCACATTTTCATCACAAGATAGGAGTCTCGGTAGTTGGTAAGTTTGGGCTGGTGGTCCTTTGGCATATGATGCATTTTGTAGTTGTTGCATCCTTTAACTTTCATTATCTCTATCATGGATGCCTGGTGAGTCAAGAACACCTTATTCATTGTTGTTGGATCTTCCCTCTCATATGCGTTGTACTCAATATTTAAAAGGCTCTTCACAATTGTTGGTGTCTCATATTACAGGGTCATAATTGAATTGAAAAAATCCAGACATAATAATTTGATATCAGGTTAATTCGATCGTTGGCTTACTAGATTGATGTTGAAATTATCCAAGTCAGCTATCTGAATATGAATTCTTTATATGTGCCTTGTAATCGTCATATTGTATATAGATTTGCTTGCTCATCCATGTTGACGAGCATGCCTTTATTGCTGGAATAATCTTCCCAATGGTCATGTGTCTTGGGACATTCCTGTTTATCTTTGGTGTTGGCTTTGTTTCAATCGTTCCTGCTGGACGAATCTTACTCTTCTTCTGAGCTGGTACTTTTTCAACAAAGGGGAATACCACCAAACTTCCTATCGAACAGGAACTGTCCATTCATATTAGATAATGGTTAACTAACAGCATACATAAACATTAGATTCTCAATATGTGGTTTCTGCTTGCATTAAGTTCATCCGGAACCAACATGTATAAGACTGCTGGTTTTGACATAAGGAACCCCTTTTCATCCAAATGGAAGACATTATCCTTTGGGTAAAATATGAAATTATGAACCAATTTTAATAAATAGAATTTAATTCTTGTTACCTTCTTTTGAACTGTTAGTGCTGGTTTGATGCTATTCATATACCTTTTATGACTCTTGCTACCACTGTCGTTGAACTATGCTCTTTCTAATGGCTAAACCAGCTCTGGTGCCTCTAAGATCCTTCTTGAATTTGCATGAAGAACTTCTAAACCAGCAATTTCTATAACACGTTTGTTGCTTGCTGGTTCACCAAATCTCTTGTTGCACACATCCAATGGGACATTCATGGAAGCCTACAGCCTTTCTCGGGACCATATGTAGCTCACTGTCCTTAACCAGCAATTGAAAATCTGAGTTGTCTCAATTCTTTTCCCTGTCACGATCTTCCTGCCCTTACAGTTCTCCAGTAGAAATTCACACAAGTGTTGTCTCTCCTCATTAGTTAAGTTCTTCTCCCTTATTATCTTCCTGATGCCCGATGATGAAGAGAAGATCTAACAAAGAGAGCAACCGGTCCTCTTAGGGAACTTGGTAAGGCTCAATGAATGTTGAAATCTAACTTGAGTGTTCAAAATATTTTTAACAATAACAAGTTTTGTAGTTTTCATTCAATGTATAGGGGGTTTGAGAAATGATTTTGGCAGGGAAAGTTTATGGTTTTTGAATATTTTTTCAGCTTATTCAAGGCCTTTTTAAAAAAAATGGATTACATACAAGTAACTAAATTACATATAAATATCCTGATCTCAGACCTAATTAGGGAACACCATTATTGAATCTGTTATAGCTATAGTGGAGTCAGAAACTCCATCCATTTGAATAGTTAGGGACGTCCTCCTTATAATCCCAAATGTTGGACCACCAACAACTGCCGCCACCGAAACCACCGCGATCTCACCTTCATTTACCTGCAGGTTGGAAAACCACAACGGAAACCACCGACACGGTCCCATAAAGCTGGGTAATCCCTATCAAGAAATTGCTCTAATATTCGCAATTCTTGACAGGGGTGTGATTTGAAACTTGGACCTCTCAGTTATAGAGAGTGTGGATTACCACTAAACCATACCCATTTCAAGGCTTATATAAAGGTGTATTGTAGGGTTAGAAGTGTAGGTGTAATTTTTAGGTGGATATAATTTTTTAATTTTTCACTGTTCATTATATTGGATCTATGAATAGTACACTTGGTTTAAGTTTTCAGTTTCTTCGTTGGGCAAAATACAGAAATTACCCTATTATTTCACTAAAGAGCCAATACAACCCTGTAAATTAGAAAGTGTTATTATAACCCTAATTTTTGCATCAGATGTGCCGATATAACCTTTTGATACTATTTCGGCATTGACCGGTAGTTTTCCGACATTGACCAAATTATAAAAGACCAAAATACCCCTCATATGAAATATGGAAATTTTGTGGACCAATTTATCCCTAGTGGCGTGGCTCTTTCTTTGATTAAAAAAGGATTTTAATTAAAATCTTGGAACCTTTTTTCCCTGCTCTTAGCCTAAGTCCGTTCTCTACTCCCGCACCAACCATAAGATCAAGATCTGCTCCAGCTCTACTTTTCTGGCCGCTTCATTGTCGATCGTTTCGTTCTTCTTCTTCTATCTTCGAATTGATTCCTAAGCATGTCGTAGTCTTTAATTTCGTGAACTGTATGAAACCTAGGCATGATTTGGGCGAATTAAAATTTGTGGTATTATGAGCATAATGTTTGAAAATAGGTTTTATGGTATTGTGGGCATAATGTCTGGAAATGGTTTGAAAATAAGTTTTGAACCTATGCGTCCTGCTTCTAATTTTGTGAAATTCTAATGTTAGGGGTTTTATTTTTAATTGCAATTACGTTTGGTTTTGATCCCTACCCAGGCTTTAACGGTTACGTTTGGTTCTTTTTTCTTTCCTATTTTTGAATGAATTTTGATGTGGTACTGTAAATGTTTGACAAGAAGTGCTAGAGTGTGAAGAGAAACCAATGGAGTCATCGAGCTGTAGTGTGAATAATTTTAGTTTGAAAAGTGTGCTTTGCAAGGTGGGCGAGAAAGAAAAAAGTGTTTTATGTCGAGAAGTGCGAAGAATCCATGCAGAATGTATTACTGATGCATGAAAGATGGATTCCTGCAGTGGGTTATGACTGATGTCGTTGAGTCGGGTCGTGGTAGTGGCGTTACCCCGATTCATCCCCAGCCCGATGTTCGAAAAAGGGTGATGAAACCAGGTCCTCCGACTGAAGTGGTTGTTGTTCAAGTGGTTGGTCCTACTGAAGGTGTTGTAGCAGCCACAAATGGTTGTAATTGTCCCCTAATCCTAAAGGGTTCGAAGCACTGAATTTAGTGTTACTGGGGTCTAACCTGGGATTATTGTTCTTGTTTTTTTTGTACTTGGTAGGTGCTTAGCGTGAGACGTCTAGTGTAGTTTAGTTCATGATCTTGTTGCAGTACTGTTTATTGTAATTTGAAGAAATAATTTGAATGTGGTTAATGCCATTTTGGTTGCTTGGTGCACTTGTTCTTGTTATAACATCTTGTATTTTAGAAATGTTTCAGTGCAAATATGATCCTATGTACTTAATCTAATTCCTCATCAGACCCTATGTGCTTAGAAATAATAGTGATCAATCCGTAATTATGTGCACCTTAATTAGCTCGTACTGGAAAGAAGCATGGAAGACAACATGTAGTTTAGATAAATAATTATATTTGTCATACACGATGTGTTTGAAATACTTCGTAATAAAAATCCTAAATACTTCCAAATAAACATCCGTAATGCTTCCGAAATACTTACGAATAAACATCCCAAATACTTCCTAATGAACATCGTTGGAATTACAAAAGCTAGAATGAGACATGTAGTAGTAGGATTAGAATAGGGCAATAGTTCTAACTGACGCAAAGTCCACAAAGTAAGAATTAAAGTTACTAGTCAGTTGTATGCAACTTAATCTACAAATATTCTATCCAAAAGCTAGGTACGAATAATCATGCATCATCTTTTTCTGGCAATACTTGCTTCTTCTCTTGTTAGCCCTATCTCCGTAGGTGGGAGTGATTTACTTATACCATCCTGTGACGAGTCTTCAAGCAGTGGTGCTGTGTTGGCTGTTAGCTTGAAGGCCTTGGAGTCCATACAGATCTGCCAGTGAAACTTGGAGCTAGAGATGTGCCCATCAATTTTTCCGTCCTCTCGCTGAACAAGAAAGACTTGCCCCAAATCATGTTCTTCAATCCCTTGCTGCCCACTCCTAGTTGCTTCAGCTTATGCTCCTGCTTTTTTTTGAAAACAAGTTAAGGTTAATACGTTGAAGAATTAGTAAAGTTTATATGACCCTAGCATCAATTTCTGAACATTACCTGCGAGATAGTAGTCGGGTTAATAGTTGGGATTTTCTCGAGTATGGCCTGGTCGTATGGGTTAATAACACTAAAGTTTAGTCCCCGTCATAAAACAGAAGAAATCAGATGGCGAGTAAAAGAAAATTCCACAATTAAAGACATATGATATTATAAAAGGGTACTTGAGGTGTGTATTAGCGGGGTATAATGGCCACGGTTGCATCACTTTGTTGAGTTTTATCACTCATATCTAAGTTATTATCTTCTTCATCCGCAGCCAGAACCTCATATGAACCTTCATCCTGGTCGTAACTCTCTACCATATCCCCTTGCCAAATAGAGGATCAACTAATACCTCCATATCTAGGACCCCATCCCCTTGAATAGTAGTTGTGGACTAAACAACACTTACATACCTAGTAACCAACTCATAACCGGTTATATCAAGTTCCCGCTCTGCCAAAATGGGGACATCTATGAAAACATCATCATCACTGTTTTCACCGCCCTCAGCCATATAAACATCCTCACCCATCTTATAACCTCTCTCCGCTGCAAAGACATGATCAGCCAAAATAACACACTCACCACTCTTATAAGTACCATCGCCCACAAATAGCTCATGACAACCGTCTGCAACAAACACATCAAGACCACCATTATCGAAATATTCAGCATTTACCACACCACTTAAGAGATGTACAATTGAAGAGTTACCCGTTGGTTGGCTTGCCAACTCCAATTCAATGTTGTTTAACGTTGCAACCATGATGTTCTCAAAGTTTGCATCCTCGTAGGGAAATTCAGCATATAGTTGGCACTGCATATATACAAATTAAGTAGTTCGAAGTGATTTTGGAGTAGTAGCAATCTCATTTCCGGGTAAAATCGCTGAAATACCTGGATTAGTTGCCCTTGGTGGGAAGAAGTATCTTCTTCATTCAAAAAACGGTTGGCCTTTTGCTTAGTACGGGTTGTCGTTTTTCTCTGACAGAGATGTGGTTCCTCAATGAAAAGTGTCAATTGAGTCAGTGCCTGAACCTGAAGCTTTTCAAAAAATTATCGAAATGACATTATATTGTAAAGAAAAGTTCTGTAAAAAATGACCTTACATTTTCTGTACAAGAGATAATCTAATCGTTTAATTACCTGAGAACCATGCTTTGTAATTGTCATGGCCTGTGGGGATTGTTCAAACATTTGAATTGGTTCCTGTAGGATCATTAGAAATATTATAGACTTCATTCTTTTGTAAGGAATAAGATGGTCATTGACAAACCAAGTAAAATTACTTTTGTCCCTGTTCCCCTCTTCAGCGGACAACTAGATTTGTTATTTGCATCCCCTCTTCCCCTTTTTCTGCCTTGGTTTACTGTCTACTTTGGAGCAACACTGCCTTGAGGCCTTTCCCTCGTAGGCGGAAGGGTTCCACTACTATTACCTTGAGTGTTTGTTGGAGTCAAAATCTCTTCAATGGCCAGTAAAATATATTGACTATAAGCATGGGAAACAGTTATTTGTCCGAGGATGGATGAGATGCTGAAGATTGTAACAAAACAAGCTCGTACAAATATAATTGCATGATTACCTTAGTACCTCTCCAAAAAAGCTTCTTCAAGAAGATCGCGGGCCATTTCTGCTGGAAGTTTGAGTAGATGTGTCGACTGCATTTCCTTTGAGTGGCTTGGGGAACAATATCAGCAATAGCCTCCCCTAGACCCTACAGTAAAACATATAGTATCTTAGCCTTAATAAGAACTTAATAAATCACTCTTAAAATGTACAGTTACTCAACCGTAAAACATATAGTAAATCGGCCTTAAAACATACAGTAACTCAGCCGTAAAACCTACAGTAATCAGCCTTAAAAATATAGTAACTCAGCCTTAAAATATACAGTTACTCAGCCTAAACAAGCACTTAGTCACTCAGCCTTAAATGGTCACATTAGAACTTTATCAATAATTACAAGGTCATATAAGCACATACATAAAATTTACAAGGGTAGATCAGCACATTGACAAATATTAGAGGGTTATATCAGCACATTAATAAAGAAAATGGGGTTAGATCAGCACAATCATAAAGAGTAAAGGGTTAGATCGGTACATACATAAAAACTAGAGGGTTCTATAAGAACATACATAAAAACTGGAGGGTCATTTCAGAACATAGATATAATGATTCAACTACTGAAATAATAACAAATAGGAGAAACGAATGTAATTGTCGGCATATTCTGATCATCAGCAAAAATGAATACAAATGTTTCCATGATAGATCATCAGTAAAAACAAATAAAGATAGTACTCATCAAGCTACTACTTCACTAAAAACACCAAATAGATTTTTCATACCTGACAGGAAATGGGAATGTTACCTTCTGATGATCGGTCATGAAGGTCCACGGTCTATCTTCTGCAAAACCACAAGGAAATCTTCCATCATCTGAAAGAAAAAATAACCATCTATCTTTGGACTCACTCTCAACTAGGGGATAGAATCCGCCATCAGGGTCATTTCCTATGACAATAAGGAGCACACCACTGTACCTCCTCTTCAAGTGATAACCATCGAACCCAAGGAATGGGGGATAACCATATAAAAATCCCCTCTTCAAGCATCTAAACCAAGAAAAAATCTCTTCACAGTGGGCAATACTTGAATTAATTCTTCGGCATACTGTAACATCAATTTTCTCCTTGGATTACTCTTCACCACCTCCATGAAATATCGTGGCAAGCTCATGAACAACTCACTGTGGTGACCATCTATTATCTCCAAAGCCTTTAGCTTCATCCTCATTAATTAGTGCCTCTTCGGTTAAACCCCGAATGTCAACAGGTGCTCTTCAAGGACAACATTTGAAAATTTCAGATCGGTGCTCAACAAATTCATAATTTGGCACGCAATTCACTTTTTAGGTGCCAACACTTTCCCTTCCTGCCTACATGTATGCTGCTCAACCAGCTCCCGAATAAAAAAGTGTGACGGTCATCCACTACTAAACTATGCAACCTCCATTCATAGTTCTTATCCTTGCACCTAACTGTCACCTAGCATTTCTCTCTTTTCACAATTCCAAACTGAAAGCCCTCCTAAATTGAAAAGTCGACTAACGCTTGCTTCAGATTTTTCTGTGACGGGAACATCATACCTTCTTTCAAGCTCATCCTCTCACATTCCCCATCTCAAACTTCTCCCTATTTAGACACTTTCTCAGAGGGTGAAAATAAACTCCATCACCGGATTTTGTATCATAATCTGATTAAGCTTTGTTGTCCGAGTCTGTATTTTGAGCATCTTCATTATCTTCGGGTTCTATCTCAGATCCTTCCTATGTGTAGCGGTATATCCTATTTTCCTCGTCATCCAACACTGCCTCATCCTCAGATTCGTCGACATAGGTCTCATCTTCACTACTGCGGTCCAAGGCATCGATGTTTATTGCATCCCTAACTTGTTTCAAATTTTTAGTTGACTTCATCTTCCGACCTTTGCTGCACTCAGCCCATCCTGTAGCTCCATCAATAACCTCCCCAAAAACCTCCAGCGACTTCTCTTCGTCACAGTCCTTGAACATACTAATAATGTCCTCATCGGTGTGCAAAAAAATCGTGTGCTTCACTGGTTGCCAATAGCTTAATGTCAGTTGTACTATCTTCCACAATTCTGGATCACCAAAGAAGTACTCGATGAAGTCCGAATTCAAAACAACCAGTGAGTATCCATCCGGATCGATGTCTTCCAATACCTTCCACCTATGACCATGACAAAGAGTCATGGTGTAAAAAGTGTCCATATCATCCAACTCAAAAAATAGAATCATCAAATTGAAAGACAAATGAGAAATCCAAAACTAACCATTCGCGTGTTTATAACACTCATTGAAGAACACATTATCCAAAAAATACCTCACATAACGGTACACATGTAAAAAAAGGCAAGTAGGTAAGTGATGAGAAATAATTATAGGTTACAGTTTGGAGAAATACAGAGGTGATCATCAGCGGGAACATGATGCACGAAATTATGTTTTAAAAGATGGACAATAACCCAGCTTTAATAAGAAAGGGTGGACAGTTTTAAGACAACAATTTTCAGTGGAAAAAAGGAAGAATAACACACAGCAATGTCGGCACAATTCTCTCCCCCCCAACCCCCCTCCTGCCCTGTTCCACCACAATATTCGAATGCCACCCCTGTTCTGAACAAACAAAGAGAAAGAAAATCCTAACACTTACTTACAAACCATATTGTGAGCTCGGCATCAATACCAAAATGAGGAAAAACACTTAGACATCATCTCAAAAGGATTTTAACGGCCAATAACAAGAAGATATTGACTAAATACCCCAAACTACTAAAAATGGGTAAAAACCCTATCGACACTGCCCAAAAACCCTAAAATTTGACCAAAGTGAAACAAATTCAAGAAAACCAGCAGCAATTATACAATATCCCGCATAGAATAGGATGATTTAGGGTGAAATTCGGTCGGAGCTTACCATTGCAAAATCGGCTCTGTTTTCTCGAACCAAATTCCGCTAGCGACCCACCCAGCTTCGACTACAGCTGATACCGAACCACCACAGCACAGCTCCGGCCAACTGAACATTGCAGACAACCGTCCAGAAGATAGCAGACCAGTTCGACGAGGTACAGGGGGTGGGTTTCCGTTTCAAGTTCTCTTGGGAGAGACGATAGGTCGAGTGGGAAATAATGGGGGGAAATAAGTGAAAAATGTGGATGTTATGTTGATTGAAGAATGAGGATATAAACGTCATTTCCAGTTATTAAGTTTATATATTTTTTAAATAGAGGGTATAATCATCTTTTCACGTATTTCCGGCCAAATTATGGTCTCCAGGGTTATATTAGCACTTTCGATCAAATATTAGGGTTATAATTGTAGTTTTAAATTTTACAGGTTCGTATTGGCACTTTCAACCTGATGTAGGATCATTTTAGCATTTAACTCTTCTTCTTTTCAGATTCATCGTAAATAGTTCCCTTTTTTTTGCTAACTAAATCCACCAATGGATTGGGATTATACAAGTGGGAATGGCCTTGAAAATGGCCTAATTAGACCTAGAAAGAAAAATTCAAACCCCACATGGCATTCTGTCCCACTAACTAATAAAATAACCCTACCTTAAAATACTCCCTCTTTCTCTTGCTACAACCAGACCTGGCAAACGGGTGTCTTCAATCGGGTACGGGTGAGATCCAATCAGTTCAGGTTTGATTCGGGAGATTTTTTTATCTTCGGGTATCGAGTTTTGATCAGGTGTGTTCGGGTCTGAGTGTCATTCGATAGTTTTGAAAAATATCTGATTGGTTCGGGTTTGATTTTGGTTGTTTCAATTTCGATACAATTCGGGTATCAATTTTTTGAATTGGGTTCGGATCAGATTTGGTTCAAATTGTTTCGGTTTCATGTATAATTCAGTTTTATATTATTTTAAATAGGTTTTGGTTTGAGTTAGTTTTTTTGGTACTTTTCAAGTACATCCTCTTTCGGGTCGGGGTCGGTCGGATTCCAATATATTCAATTTGGGTCTTGTCCAAATAAATAATACAAATTATCATTATAATGAAAATAATATATTTTTAATATATTACTTTTGTAAAGATACTTTCGATGAACTAATCTATTATATATGTATATATTATATTTTATGTAGTCATTTTTATGTATACTTTTGATCTTTTAAAATGAAAATTTTCACTTTTAAAGAACATGATATTTATGCAAGTATTGATCCATATACGTTACCATTTAAAGATTATACTTTGTAATAACAAAATAGAATAGTTAGTATTTACATTTCTTTTCTATTTTATCCCAACCACCATATAATAGAAATTGTTTGCTTTTTGGGTGGTTCTGTCAATCGGGGATATTGAAGTCATTTTGACTAATTTGAACCCAATTTGTCTAAAAATAACATACTAATATTATAATACGTTACTGATTTAATTCTTTACTATATATAATCAATCATAACTTATATTAATATTAGAATATGTTACTGATTTTAATTCATTACTATATATAATCAGTCATAACTTGTTAAAATATATAACTTCTTAAGATATAATTGAAACCATAAATATCTCATTGTACTATATATATCACTGAAGAAATTTAAAGAAATACATAATCTGAATAACAAAATGTTAGGATTTTTAATACATTGATAGAGTAATTATGATAGAAACATGTATACATATTATTTATTTATTAATTTATACATGATAACGTTTTATTTTAGACCGACTAACTGTTAAATGAGGACATTTTATAATTAGTGAGAATAGTAAGTTCATTTAATATTTACCTTTATTTATTGCATTGAGATACATATAATTATAATATTATTTTAAAATGAATCTCAACCTACAAATAATTATTTTTTAAAGAATTTAAATGAAATATTATAAAAATAATAAAATTTTATTGTATTCAATGTTTAACAATTTCTAAATATCTCATATAGTTTTTCTTAGATGATTAAACTTTAAATTTTTAAATAAAATTCTTTGCTTTCAATTTTAATGTAAGACACAACATGTACAAAAAACTTAATCCTAATATTTTGATTGATAATATTGTGCAACGCGCGATGGTACTCCGCTAATAACTCATAACATTTCAAACTTGCAAGTTATATATATAGATGTCTGCGATACAAATTAAAAGTTTAGCATATTAAATTAAGATATAAAAACGCTAATGGAATTTAAAATATGTTATAACATTATTTTAATAAATATTTATTATCAAATATGTTTTTTGTTATCTTTTATTGGTAATAATTATATATTTGTGTTTTTACTTAATCAAATTTTAATTGATAGAACTTTTTGAAAAAAATTGAATTTTTCTAATTCACTCATTGTAAACGTTTTATAATTATACATTCTCATTTTTTCTTAATTTGGTGAAATGTTAGTATATTACCATTAAATCTATTTAGAACTATTTAACTTTACATAAACAATCTTGACCGACTTTATGTAGAAATTAAATATCCAATATTTTACTAATTATAATTTATGAGTCCCATGACTTAATACTAATTAATTCTATATTCTCATAACTACGCTGACTTATTTATATATATATATATTCAACTGTAAGTGAACTTTTAATAAAATATTAATTCTCATTTATTTGCTTAATTGTGTCTTACTATTTTATTTAGTTATATTCCGCCATAACTAATTTCATAAACATGCATATTTGAATTATGTCTATTACTTGCGCAAATCTATGTATAGGCTCAAGCAAGCACCTCAAACATGGTTCTAGCGACTCAACACTTATATTCAATTGCTTGGGATTCTTTCCAGCACCTCTGATACATCTTTGTTCATGTTTTCTCACGTTACCACTTTGTTGTACCTCTTAGTCTATGTCAATGATACTATCCTCACTGAATCGCCCGCTTCATTAATTGTATGAGCTGGGTATTATTAGCTAATAATGTTTAATGATGCGCACAACTTTGTGCTAAAGTACAAAAGTTGCCAAATTAATGTGTCGGTATCGCATAAACCACAGTCTACTCTAACGGGGATATATGGAGCCTGGCCATTCGACAAATGGGGAATCAATTTGGTTGGACCTTTCCCTAGAGGATTTAGTAATGCAAAATTTTCTAATCGTAGTGATTGGCTATTTCACGAAATAGGTAGAAGCGAAGCAAGAAAGTTTGTTTGGAAAAATATAGTGTGTCAGTTTTGTGTACTTCAAACTACCGTGATGGATAATGGTACATAATTCACAAGTGGAACATTCACCGAGTAGTGCTAGAAATTAGGGATCGCGCAAAAATTCACGTCTTTAGCTCATCCCCAAGCTAATGGTTAAGTGGAGGTAACTAACAGAACATTACTCCAAGGAATTGAAAAATGATTGGAAGGAAAGTGAACCGGAGGGTAGATGAGATACCCAACGCATTATGGTCTTACAGAACGACAGTAAGAGAACCCACTGGAGAAACATCATACAACCTAGTTTACGGTTATGAAGCAGTAATACCAGTTGACATAGGGAACTCAAGTCTTAAAGTGAAATAATACAATGAAGCCGATAATCCCGAAATGTTGAGATTGGATTTGGATGAACTAGACATGCAATGATAACAAAGGTAAAGTACCAAGAGAAGGTGGCCCGAGCATATAATGAGAAGGTTAGGAAGACACAGTTTCGAGTTGGCGATCTTGTACTGTGAAAGAATGAGGAAAGCCCGACAGAGGAAAAAGGAAAAATATGCCCAAAGTGGGAAGACCTATACAAAGTCATGAAAGTGCACTGATCTAACTGCGATGAGCTAGAAAGGTTGGATGGAAGCAGCATCCCAAATGCTTGGCATGTAATCAACATAAGGAAGTTCTATATTTATATATCCTTAGTAGGTATTAGGAATAGCTCAGTTGTACATGAGGCTTGAAATGATCATTGGTGGCCTTTTGATTGTTAGCGTCATCGTTTCTTTTCAAGCGCGATATCATCGCGCCCTTACATATTCAATATCAGAAAATGTCTTTCGAGGAAAATCATATGTGGTACTATTTAGATAAATTTTACGCAACGCCCATTAACTTCAAGAAAAATAGCAAACCATGACCCATTCAAACAACCCCCTATATTCATCCGTGTAGCACATTGGAAAGAAAATTGAATCTCACATCTTGAAACCGTGAACAAGTATGTTTGTACAATCTCAATACAGCAAGAAGCAATAGATCTTTCCAAAATACAAATACTAGATCAGAAAAGCGATATTGTGGTTTCGCACAACATAGTTTCACAACCTCAATCTTGTAAGATATAGATCTTGCAAAACAAATGCAAAGACACATGTACCTATGAAAACAACGATAAAAGCAAGAGATAGAACTTGCGGATTCGTATGAATCAGGTTGTCATAACCTAAAACATGCAAGCAATAGATCTTGCGTAAAGCAACAACATGAGCCGTAAAAACAATAGTGTTGTGAACGAAGTTAAGCAGTATATCTTGCAACTTTGCACCAACTAGATGTTAATACCTCAAAGTAGCATGCGGTACCATAATATCAGACTGGTAACCACCAGTGCTCATCAGCAACTCAAGACAAAAACATTAGGAGATAGAGACAGTAGTATCAAATAAAAAGACTAGTCATAAGCAAACACATTGAAAATAGGAAACCTAGGTTACACAAAATAGAATCACAAAGATAATACTTCAAGTATTTGGAGAAGGAAATTAGTACATCAAAAAAAATTATCGACGCCTTGGTACATGAGATGGCCCAACAGAAAAAGAACTACCATAGCGGTGGGATTGCTCAGCCTTGTATTCTTCCTCGGATAAAATATGATCATAGCGCCATTTCATATGCAGTAAGCAGGATGAAGGGTTCGACCACTTTGCTGCATACGATCAAGATACTTTGCATAACACGTTTTAAAGATAGATATGAGACCAAACTCATCACGATCAAGTTGAATACTTATGAGGTCCACGGTCTCTTAATAACTTTTATTCAAGTTCTCTAATTTACATATCTCCTCTTGTAGTTGACGAATACGTGACCTAACAGATTCAGATAGGTTAATCCTCTACCCGTTAATATTCATAGTTAGATCCCCACGGTTAGTAGGACCACGAAGCTCTGCAGAAAGGGCCTTGAGTTTTTCTTTATAATCAAGAAAAGCTTGTTCAAGATAAGGCACACACGAGTCAAGGTGATGGCACTCGGCATGAAGATGATCATTCTTACTACGCGGGTGGGTATTCACGGCGAACTGTTCACCAAACTTGCTCTGCCATCCTGAGGAACAAGTGGCAAGGTGATCCCATTTATCCTGCTTCTTCAGATGATCCAATAATTGGTCAATTAGAGAGCATTGCTTATCTATGATTACGATCTTGTGATGAGGCTCGCGTGCTTTGCTCAAGTGAAATTCTTTACTTCATCTTTTTGACCAATCATTTTAATCAAGTCTTGCTGCTGCTCGATAAGATCATTTTGTTGGTCGCATAATTCTTTCAAACCGCGAATATAGTCTTGTGACTCGCTGATGGTTTTCTTCCATCCAAGATCCAGATATTTTATGCTAAGTAGCATATATTTGAGATGAACACCCAATGAAAACGCCCACTCCAGAGCGTGACTCGGAAGGTTGAGCGAGCGTATGTACACACCAACTGATTCGAGATCAACAAAGCTGTGAACAATATTCTTATCGAGGGATTCAATATTGAAGCTGTCAGGTACAAATTAACTACAAGGACAACCTATAGGAGAGGATGAAGATGACGAATAAGTAGGGACACAACACCCAAGAATAGATTCCAAAGAAGAACTCCCAACACTTGATAGGGAAGTGGTAGCCTTAATGAAGCTAATAGGGCAGTACGAATTAGAAGACATAAACTGAGGATGTTGCTCAGAACGAACACTAGAACCCAACATATCAAGCGGATTTAAAAACTTACCATCGATCAAAATGTCAAATCCC
>JAULKJ010320968.1:0-10481 GCA_032355405.1 Rubia balearica
TCGGTGATGAAATGATGACTAGAAATGTAAACCAATTGCGCCCAAGACTCGTAATCATCTTTCTTCCGTCTTTTGTGCTAGTGTGATCGTATTTTCATCGTTCTCTATAATTGTATGTTAATTTAGTAGTTTAAAGTAAGTGTAGTGGTTTCTAAAACCAAAACCCCCACTTTGTTACTACTCGTAGTGACTTTTTCATGTGTTTATTAAATACGTTTAATACTCGATAAAACCCTTTTTTCCTCGTGGACGACCTCAACTTGCTACTATATACTTTTTAGTAGTTAGCCGCAATTAGGGCCTATAAATAAAATCTTTGAGAGGCACGACAACGGCCTCCCATATCTCCATTTCTTCCAAATACGTACGTGGAGTTGTGTTGGTGTGTCTTGATCCAATTGAACAAAATGTGGATGAAATGAGGAGAGCCTTTTCCATTGGTGCCCTATTGATGGGGAGGTTTTGTGATGTTAGACACCGGTATTATTATTTTCTTTATCTTTGGCCAATTCACTTTCAAATGACTGTCTTTCATAGGACTGACGTAGATTAGACGGCGAGGCAAAAGAAGGAAAATTCCTTGAGCGGTATCTACCTTCCTATAATCTCCTTCGGGCATTGGTAAACTAGCATTGTGCACCAAGGTTTTCTCCATTGTAACCCTTCCAATTCCTTCTCCAATTGGAATAGGATGATGATATCGCATCAACCCATGGAAAATATCATCGACAACATGAAGCGGGGTAGCACTTTCACCAACCTCTATTAATAGTTCACATAGTTGCGAACCATACATGAAATACATAATGTCAAGTTCATTGAACGCCATATTAAATAATTACATTCTCAAACAAATTGCATAAACCTTTTTAGGGATCGATAGGATTGCCTTTTCGGGAGAATCTTCACTTTCCGCCCTAGGTAGTAATCCATTATGGATCACCTCAATCTCACCTAGAGAGTGGTGAGTTCCTGTCGATGGGGGCTCCCAATCGAGAGTTAGATCATCTAGATTTTCTGGTACTTGAAGACCGGTATGCTTCATAAGTTGCGGATCAAGATTTCTTATTGCTCTAACCTTTTGTCCAGTAGAATGACCTCCATTTTCAAAGTATAGAGTTGGGAAATATTTTCTTTATGATACAAGCATGCAAAGCTAAAAGCTTCCTTTTGTGTCAAAAATGACCCCACCCCCCTTGCGCGGCCTGGGTGGTTGGATTTGCCTATAGCCTCCTTTGAAATGGCGTGCTTACCACTAAGAATGAAATGTTCTTCATTATGATCTTTTTTAAATTTCTCCTAGTTTTAAAAAAAGCAAGATGATTAAAAAATATAACATTGCTAACTGAGGATGGGAAAAGGGCTATTAGTATATAACACGGTAACTTTAATTGTACCACTTTTTTTTGCTAGTTGAACTGCCTCATTCTTTTCATACTCGCCCTTCTTGTTTTGTTGAGCCTATAGGAAGAGATCACACTGGTCAATTTGATCGAGATCCAATGGATAAATTGATGCCCTAGCCTCTTCCTTGGTCATCCCCTGATCCATTGCCACTATAACATCTCGTTCAAATTGCTCCTTTGTCAACTCTAGAGCCTCTAACCTATAACCAACGCAACTCTTCCGATATGGAATTAAATTAATCTTTTTGATCTTTTTTATCATCTCTCGTACCATACGAGAAATGGGCGAATGTCGCATTAATACTAAAAAATCTTAACAGAACTATTGGTTTTTTTTGTACTAACATTTTTCTCATTCTTTAGAGCTCTTATCTTGTGGATATCCCAACTCTCCAATTGAATGTGCATGTATGTTAGCCATAGACGATCACTCTTTCTATTTTAGAAGATGAAATCTCTCGATAATGTGTACTTGTGTTCCCGCCAACTTTTTGATAACATATACATGGTCCTCCTTCTCAAGTCATCCATATCTTGGGAATCTATTTTGAAGAGACTCTATCGTGACATGAAATGGCCAAGTCAACTAAGATTTCCATTTTTTAATTAAAAATAGAAGGGATTACTTAGACATTGCAAAAAAGGTTCCTAGATATACCTTGCACTCTATCCAGAGGGTGGCTTTATAATTTTTTGCCACTTCATGCCAATTATCATAGCGAATGTCTAACCTTGTCTAACCCACCTTCCCAACCCAGTTTGACCACTTAGCTCATTATTCAAACAAGCATAAGCCCTTTTCATTGCAAAACGAGGGGTCAACTCCTTTCTATCTATCCTACGTTCAAGCGTCAATGTGTTTTAACAATTCTCACCTCCCCCAAACCCCCATTCTCATCATCCTTGTCACCGTTGTTTCGGTATTTTTATCCCTCGAACTTAAATAATCATCTTGACTCCCTTTCCTAGACATTTCTCTGCACAAAACATAATCATTACAATACTTTAACATATTATTGAGGTCGACAAAACCTTAAAAATGAACACAAATGTGTAAATGCTCAATAGTATGATGAGATCTCCAATAAAAATACTTCATAAGACATAATATTGCTTAAACCAAAGTATCACTACAATAATAACAAAATTGTGAGCACACAATTGAAATATGGTCCTCATGAATGATTCTAACAATTCACATTAATGGAAAAAAACACATATTTGTATATAAGCATGGTAGCTAACCTTGCAATCAACTTGCAGCAGTTTTTTTTATCACAATAAAGAAACCTCTACAATGTTGTAAACCCATACACAAAGGAGGAAACATGATTGTAGAAAAATATTGAAAATCATACCTAGGGTTATGGTGTATGAACCCTTATACAAATATCATCTCGCTTTTGTCGACGATTTGAAGATGAGAAATTGATTGAAGGGTTTGGGTGGGTTTTTTGGAAGGGAAAAAGGGGGAATTCATGCCTAAATATGGCATTTATTATCCCCTTTAATGCTTTATAGGGTTTGCTCGTAAGAATTGCTTCCAAATCTAGAATTGATCTAGCTCTTTTGAAAATGGGACCAGAAGAGGTTCCGAGTTCGTATGAGAACATGCCCTCATTTTGAAGAGCTGGTTGTTTTCCGAATTCGAAAGGCTAATTGACATTAAAAAATCCCTAATTTGAATTGACTCCCTCATCCGGTTCAAGCATTCCCCAAACCCTAACATCCCCAATTGAACCATAAACCGCCAATTTTCGTCAAAATCTTGAATTCAACATGTCAAGAATGAGGGACACCGGTAGGAAGAACAATGTCAGGAGTGAATCAACCGTAGCCATGAACTATACAAAGAGATCGGTGGTAGCGAGAAATTCTTCAGTGTCGAGACCGAGCAAAGGCATGTATATTTTCTTTGTAGGAGGAAGTGTACTAATCCTAAGATTGTGCGTAGTTTTGATAAGGAAGAATTGTCCCTAGGTTATATTCTCCGGTATTTCAAAAATCAATGAATGGATAAGTTGATGACACTTGAAGAAAGTGTTCATACTGATGAAGTAGTCCAACTATATGCAAATTTAGGTAAGAAATTTGGGAATAGTGATATGACTCTTGTTAATAGAAAAATGTCACCGTCACCAAGTAGACAGTTAACGGTGTTTTAGGGAATAAGTACGCTTACCCAACCAAACTTAGGCCAGATAATCTCGATAGTCCATTAGAAATATATCATCAACAATATTTGTCGAGTGTTAGTGAAGCCACACCGTTGTGCCCGGTTGCAATAGGTATGAAATAATTTGGTCGGGTAAGGGATCCCTGGGTCAGACTGAGTGGTGAAATGTTAGGAAGCTAATAATTGGACAATGGCTAGTGTATGAATTGATTTGCATGAACATTTTTCCATCGAGGGGCCAGGTGTGCGAGCCAACAATAGGTAACCCTATGTTGTTATATTTTATGATGGAGGGCATTCCAATAAACTTAGGGTATACTATCATGAGCTATATGTTGAAGGCAGCGGGAAGTAGGAACAAGGATCTATCCTACGGGGGATTGATCACTGCCTTGCAGTTTAAGGTTCAACCGGTTGATAAGCCTCTGAGATTGGAATACTATGATATTAGTTGGTTCGTTTACAAGCAGTTGGAGATGGGCAATGATGGCAAGTGGTAATACAAGGAGTCTTACAGAAGGGGAAACCAGCTAGAGCGGCTAAATCTTCTAAGAGAGCAAGGGATGAAGTGTTGCATAGGAATGAGTCATCCACCTCATGTGAGTTCTATGAATGTTACCATGCATGTATTGTCAATTTTAATTTATTAAATTAGATCTTTTACTTGTTGAAAATTTTACTTACTTATAGGAGGTCACGGTGGATGGAAGAGTCGGCTGAGTAGGTATTCGGATCTACCAATTGACATTTGACAACAGGAAATTTTATTTTCACATAATCTAGCTCCCATATCTCTAATATTGTTCCAAATTAAGAACCCTGCACATAAATGGGATTTTAATCACTTGCAACATGTAAAGCCTTGAACACAAGAGTCACACCATTATTACGTGATACACCCTTATCACTAGAAGATTATGTGCCAAAAGTAAACCCATTAATGTCTAACCTTCATACGACATAGCAGTACCCAAAGGTCTACGTGCCAATCACTTCAATGAACGCAGATGATTTCCATTCTCTATGGAAGCTCTTAGCCAAGAAGCAAAGGTCTTGATGTGTTGTTAGAGAACACGTGCTTCATTGTATGTGGGATTGTTTGCTATAATCTCTTCCGTGTGAATGCATATGTACAAGAAAACGTCTTTGTTGTTGCAAAGAACGTAAAGGTGGGCCAAACAAAAGCTTACCCTATCTTACCCCTTGACCTTGTATTCGCCCTTCATGTCTGGATTTTGAAATGCAGATAGAATCTATCTCCTTCAAATAATTGGTGAAAAACTCAATCACCTCTCCGTCACGTAACACTGAACAATACTTGCATCAGGTCTGTATCGGTTCTTAACAAAATGTTTGAAAATTTCATATACCTCTCGAGAGAATACATCCACCTAAGAAATATAGGCCCGCACAATTTTATCTCACGAACCAAATGAACAATCAAATGGACCATTATATCAATAAATAACGAGGGGAAGTACATATTCATTCAACATAGAACTTCGACTATCATTAATTGCAAACGGTAAAGCTTCCGAGCACTTATGTTTTTCAAACATATAGACTTAAAGAAAACCATAATTTTGTAATGCAAAGTCTCACATGAGGAGGGAATAAAACCCTAATGGCAATGGCATTCAATTTATGCAACAAGATGTGTGAATCGTGTGATTTCAATCCAACCAACTTCAACTCCTCCACAGACACACACAAACTAATAATGGACATGTAAGCCTTGGGAACCTTCACGCTGCAGAGGGTCTCGCAGCAAGATTTCTTTTTTGACTGTGACACGAAATAGCAAGTTGGTGGAAGATAACACTCATCGCCAATTGTGATTGGCCCCAAAATCTTTTTGATACCCATTTCAACTAAGTCGAGGTGAGCCTTCAACCAATCCTTTATTTTACCAGGGGTGTTCAACAATGTACCGACCAAAGCATCGCACGCGTTCTTTTATATGTGCATTACATAAAAACAGTGTCTGACATCCAAATCTTTCCAATAAGGTAGGTTGAAAAACAGTACATTGCTTCCAACCTCCTTCAATGGAAAATTTACACTTCCTCTTCCCAAATTCTTTAGGCAACCCCCTAAATTTTTCATAAACCTCTGCTCCCGTTAGTGGTAATGGTGCCACTCTCTTCCCTACTTCCCCATTAAACTATTTCTTGGCCAATTTCCATGGATGACCCTCCGTAAGAAACCTCTTATGGCCTTGATATATGGTTTTACAAACATGCTTCGATTGACAAAATGAAGTTTCCTTCTCACACACTGAACACGCGTAGTGCCCTTTCACCAAGTATCCAGACAAGTTTCCATATGCAGGAAAGTCATTTATTGTACAAAACAACGATGCCTTTAATGTGAAAGTATATCCCGCCCAACCATCGTACACAATGATGCCATCCCGGAACAACGTCAACAAATCATCAATAAAAGGAGCAGGGTACACATTTATATCATTACCAGGTTGCTTAGGACCTGATATCATCGTGGACAACAATAAGTACTTTCGTTTCATGGTCAACCATGAAGGGAGGTTGCATATGACTAACATAAAAGGTTAAGAGCTGTCTGTGATGCTCATATTACCAAATGGATTTATTTTGTTGGTAGAATGGCCAAGTCTCATATGTTGGGGTTCCGCACCAAATTTGGGGTACATGTCATCAATCTTTTTCCATTGCTCACCATCTGAAGTATGTCTAATCACTTCATCCTTTGGTTGATCTCTCTCAGAATGCCAACACATCAACTTCGCATATTCTTTGCCAGCGAACAAGTTATTCAACCGAGGAATTATAGGGAGATACCATAAAAACTTTGGCCAATATTTTTTTTCTTTGAGAATAAATTAAAATTAGCCAAAACCGCATTTCCACCCCGCTTTAACTTGTACTGAGACTCACCACATACCCAGCAATTATCTCAGTCCTCGTCCTCGTCCTCTGGCCTTCAATACAACATACAACTATTAGGACAAGCATGTATTTTTTTGAATTCCATTCCCATTGGAAAAGGAATTATTTTCACGGCATACGATTTTTCATACAAAAGATTACATCAGGAAGAAATTCTCTAACTAATTCAAGAGTCTCTGTCATGCTCTTAACATTCCACCCAAATTTTGCTTTCAAAGTGTCATTCTATACCGAATGCTTAAAACCGGTGTACAAAGGTGTATTATTCTCATTATAAAAAGCTTGAAGGACTTTGGGTTTACCATGGAATTCTCTGGCAATATCATCCACCATCTCCCCGAATCCATCATTTATATCTAAATTTCCTACTTCTTTATGCCTAACATCTTCAACACTATCTGTGACGACCTCTCCGTGCCACACCCAAGAGGTGTAACTAGTTTGAAACCCTCAGATGATGAGATGTTCACATATCTTCTCCCTTCCAAAATATACATCAATCTTACAATCCTTACATGGGCAACGTGCTCAGACCACACCATTGTTTTAGGCATGTTCAAAGGCTAACACAATAAACGATTCTACCAAAGGGATGTAATCCGGTGAGTTTCTCAAATCTCTACCAATAAATTGAATTGTATCCATAGTCAATCACCTAAAATAAATTGCAATTAAAGTCTTCATAACCATAATACAACAAAAACATAACCTTCAACATTCAAGAATAGAACAAGAGAATCAAAACTAATTCAATGAAAAATACACAATAAATCAACCCATGATTTGAAACCAATAGATAGTGATTATATTGAAGAAATTTGCATGTCTTAGCCAATGTACATGGGTACTACGGTTAGTTCTTCGTGAAGCCCAAACCCTAATTCTAAAATCTCATATGACAATTTCAAGCTACTTAACCTAAAATTGGGTTTTTTAATCACCCCCATCTTCCGAGTTCAGAGGATGTTAACGTAAATCATATGTCTTTGTCTAACTATATTCCGAAATATGAAACAGTATACCAATTTTCTTCTGAGTCCATAAAAAATGTCCGCTCTTAGAAAATGAGTAAATCTGGGTGTTCCTCATTCGTAACATATTCGGACATGATTTTCGAATTCATAATCTATACAAATTAAAGGCGGTTTTTCCAAACCGCCTTTAAATACATCAGTTTAAAGGTGGTTCAATAAAAAACCATCTTTGTTTTGACCCAATCAAAGACAATTATATTAAAACAGCCTTTGTACTCTTGGAGGACCCAAATTTCCTAGCTTCCGAGTTTGGAAGTTACAAGGGAAGGCGATTCTAATATAACCGCCTTTGAATGCTTCATTTAATCTAGCAACCTACACTAGTGTGTGGATGAGGAGACGAAATCTATTGCTATGAGTAGGTGAATTATAGTGGGGTTGAGGAGGAAAAATATGTCGCTGAGCAGGTGAAGTTTTGTGCGGATGAGGAGGTGTAATATATTGTTGCTGAGAAAGTGAAGTCTGTTGCAGATTAGTACCGAAATCTACTATTGCTGAGCAAGTGAAGTGTACAGTGGAGGATAAATTGCAAGGTATTATTCCTAATGATATGAAAGCTTGTGCTGATGAAGAAATTGAAGATACCGTTGATGGTTTGGAGCTGTTAGTTGAAGTTATTGTTTATTGTGAGTTCGTAATATTCGTATTGATATTTAGTGTTTTCAGAGTGATGTTTTTTGTGATGATCCAAATTTCTATGTGTTTATATTTGAAGTTGATATGAACTTTGTGAATGATGAACCAGCTGCTTTTAAAGTTGGTTCTTTAATGTTTACGAGTAAGTGATTGTTGTTTTCTCTAGTTGTTCTCAATTTATTATTCTTAGTGTTTTATGCTGATTTTGAGTTTTTTTGTTTGCAAGAAACGGGTGATATAAATGTTGTTGCAGATGCAATATTTGATAAAGCTGATATTCCTGAGACTCAAGAAGAACACTTTTTTATGATTATATTTCGACCGATGAGGCTAGCAGGGGTGTTGTCAATTTTAATGTTGATTATATTGAGGATGACAGAAATGAAGCGAAAGAAAATGCTGATGAGATTGGCGAAGATGCTGCTGGCTTTGGCAATTTTAATGAATTCGAGATGACCGGTGATGATGTTAGTGAAGAAAGGTTGTAGTTTGATAATGAAGATGTATTGCATGCTGAGATTAAATATTGGATTAAAATGAAGTCACGGGAGGAGCTGAGGAAGAAGAAGGGCAGGAGGAGCTAGGGAAGAAGAAAAGCAAGAGAGGCCTGCTTCTGGGAGAGTTTCTGATCGACTTTATAAAAAGAAGAAAATTTCTTGTACTAGGAAAGAGCGCAAAAAAATCGCATTTTGTTGTAGTTTTATATATATGTGTGATGATTTTATGCAAGACAAAAATCCAATAGGTTACAACAATAAAACACTCATTTTAATCTATCAGATTACATCAAAGAATATTACATCATTTCAACTAAACTCACAATATTAATGAAATAGCTAAGTTCCTATTGTAATTTAGCTTGCCGAGTCTCATCGTGCAACTTCAACCAAAGTGTTGGACCATAGTCCATCTCTACCACACAACCCCATCTCGTACTTCATTGTGCACCCCTGATGCGAGGGCACTAACCTGAAATGGGAAAGTATGCTGGGGGAAAATTATATAAACATCAAATATTATATAGAGGTCTCTCTAGTGAAAATACCAAGTATTGGAATTGAAAATTTCAAATATTATAGTTATAACATCATATTTGGCTAAGACACAAGTGATGTGTAGAAATATGGGGAAAATTAATGCTCTCGATTTTCTAACTCGGTTGCACGACTTCAAGAATTTTATGATGCGAAATTATTCATTGCTCAATTATTTGCACCCAGTATCCAAAAGTAAAATGCTTTCACCCAAATTCCTCTTTTTCCCCAAACAATTTATAAATTCTATTTAAAATTTCATCATTTTATAATACTTGCAAAAAATAATTATTTTAATCTTAATTATTAAGGAATCGTAATATATGTAATTGTAATTAGTTTACAATTCCTTTTCTAATTGAGTTTAGAACTTCTATACTTCTATATAATGTAATCTTGAGTGTGAACACAAACACACAATTATTACCCGTAATTACTTCATGGTATCAGAGTCTAAAATCTTGAAACCTAAAACCCTACATTTTTTTACCCTAAATTTTCTGCCATGCCCTTCTTCCATTAAAAAAAAGGCCCAACTCGCTTCTCCGATCAAATCTATCGGCGGTCGCTTCTCCGATCAAGTCCACCGTCCCTGATCGGTTCCAATCTGTCGCCGATATTCCGATTAATTCTCTGCCTCTAGTGCTCTCTGTCTCTAGTGCTCTCTGCCTTTGGTGCTCCGATTAATTCTCTGCCTCTGGTGCTCCGATTGCTTCCAGTCCTCCGACGACCAGTTCTCTGATTGTCGCCGCTTCCGGTGTTTTCAGCTTCTACTACCGCTGGTGTTCCGCTACCATATCAATTTTCCTCTGTCCTACCGAATGACCGGCGATTGGTTTGAAAGCCAAACGCCAGCAATTCATCCGACCCAAGATGAAGAAGACATGCATGAGATACACGCGCACCACCAGTGCTTCTAGAAGCGCGTGAAATCACGTGTAGTTGAAGATAGGTAGATTCCCTCCACAAACGCTCGTATGTCCACGCGCGGTACACAGGTGTGTCTGCAATCTTCACGCGCTCGGTCCTCATTCGGATTATCTATACTGATTGTCTCGACACATTTGTATATATTAAACAATATATATAAATTGTGTTATGGCTCCCCGAGCCAATATAATTTTTTGGCCTTCTCTGTCTGACGACCAATGGAGTACGGCCCTTAATTTATTTAATCAGTTAAATTACACTTCTGATTGTGGGTCAGGTAAGCCTACATTACCATGTATTCTTGATTCAGGAGCCTTATATCACATGACTGGTGACAA
>JAULKJ010320979.1:0-10480 GCA_032355405.1 Rubia balearica
TGTTACTCTTACTCATGTGCTCTACATATCCTCTTTGCATTGCCATTCATTATCATGTTCTAGATTGTTATCTGCATTAAAATGTCTAGATTTGTTTACTGAAAATAATTGCATTTTACAGAAAATAAGTACGAGGGATGTGATTGGTCTGGGTGAACAGCAGGGGGGTTTATTGGCGTCGTCTGCTGGATCTGAATATTTGTCTCTCGCAGTCTCTACCGACAGTTTCTTCAGTTACTTATTTTGATTTATGGTATCAGCGTCTTGGGCATCCATCCTCTACGGTGTTGTCTTTTGATTCTACTATTGATTTTAGCACAAATAAAGTTTTTTTCCTTGCTCTATTTGTCACAGAGCAAAACAGACTAGACATAGTTTTCCTTTAAGTAATTCAAATGCTACTTCTTTATTTGAATTAATACATTGAGATGTTTGGGGGTCCTTATAAAACACCATCTTCTAGTGGTGCATTTTATTTTCTAACTATAGTTGATGATTACTCGAGCTCTGTCTGGGTTTATTTGTTAGTTGCTAAGTCTGATGTAGCATCTAGATTTAGTGAATTTTGTTCTTTGATCAAGAATCAGTTTGGCCATGTGATTAAGCTTGTCCGGGCTGATTATGGTACAAAATTTCTACCTTTGAGATCATATTTTGCTGAGTCTGGAATCATTTTTGAGACATTATAGTTGATACACCACAACAGAATGGTTGCATTGAGCGCAAGCATCATTATTTGCTTAATGTGGCTCGTGTTTTAAACTTTCAAGCCAATCTGCCTATTGCGTTATAGGGGGAATGTGTTCTTACTGCTGCTTATTTGATCAATCGGACACCCACAAAGCAACTCGATGGGCGCGCACCTTTTGAGTTACTTCATGGACGTCCTCCAAATTACAAAGCTTTGAGAGTCTTCAGTTGTTTGTACTTTACCTCATACACTTCCGGATTTTGTGACAAGTTTGCTCCACGAAGTCGTAGATGTTTGTTTCTTGGGTATCCTGCCGGAAAGAAAGGATATCGTCTTTTTGGCTTGGAAACCCGTACTTACTTCAACAGCAGGGATGATGATTTTTATGAAGACCAGTTTTCGTATAGTGCCATACTGGAGAACCTCCAAACGTCCGCCACTTCACCATCCCCGCCGGCCACCTCACCGTCGGCTACTGCACTGTAGCCGCCCAGCTGCCAGTCAACGTATCAATATGTGTACCGATTAATGTGATCGCGCGTGACTCGCCAACAGCCGCAGATGTCCACACGCCACCGGTTGCTGAGGTCTACGCGCCGTCAGTTACCGACGTCACTGCGATGCCGATTGCTGATGTCCCACCGCTGACTGCTTCGGTTCCTCCTTCACCTACTTCACCTCAGCCGCCATCTTCATCGGTTCATATTTTGGTGGCGTCTACTTTGGGCAAGTTGCCAACTGTCCGACAGAGTAGTCGTCCTTGTTGACCTCAAATTATCTGCACGACTACGTCTGTTCTGTTGCTGATATTAATAACCCTCCCACTGCTACGACCACACCTGCGACATCACATTTCTCAGGTGTTCTCTATCCTTTAACTGATTTTGAAAATTGTAATAAATTTTCTAGTACGCATTCTAGATTCTTGGGTGCAGTAACTTCTAGTGTAGATCCCACCACTTACTTTGAGGCTTCCCAGCATGCTCATTGTCGTGATTCCATGACTGATGAAATTAATGCACTTGAGCGCAATCAGACTTGGACCTTGTCTTCATTACCTCTACACAAGACTGCCATTGGATGCAAATGGGTGTACCGTACCAAGTTTAAATATGATGGTTCCATTGAGCGTCACAAGGCTCGTCTGGTGGTTCTTGGAAATCGTCAGAATGAAGGTATTGACTATACTGAGACATTTGCTCCTGTTGCAAAGATGAGTTCGGTTCGTCTGTTTCTATTTGTTGCAATCATTCGTGGTTGGGAACTTCATCAGATGGATGTGCATAATGCTTTTCTTCATGGTGATTTACATGAGGAAGTCTATATGTGCCACCCACTAGGCTATCCTGCACCTCCTGGTCAAGTTTGTCGGCTTCAGAAATCCCTTTATGGTCTTCGTCAGGCTCCTCGTAATTGGTTTGTAAAGTTGGTTAAGGCTTTACGTGCATTTGGTTTTGTTCAGAGTAAGGCTGATTACTCCTTATTTGCTTTTACCCGCGGTTCAGTTTCCTTGCACGTCCTTGTCTATGTGGATGATTTGTTTATTGCTAGAATTTCTTCGTCGCTCATCTCTGAATTCAAAAAATAATTGAGCTATTGTTTTTATATGAAGGATTTTAATACACTTAAGTATTTCTTGGGTATAGAGATTGCTAGAAGACCGGATAGGATGTTCCTCTCGCAAAGGAAATATGCCATGGATATTTTATCTGACACGGGTTTGTCGACTTCTAAACCGACTAACTTTACCATGGAGAAACAACATGATCTTGCAAAGGTTGAAAGACCTATTTACGATGACCCTAAGCAGTACCAGTGTCTGGTGGGACGCCTCATTTATCTCACTATTACACGACCCGAGCTTAGCTACTTTGTTCATACGCTTGCACAGTTTATGAAGTCTTCTTGCATTTCTCACCGACAAGCTGCCATGCGTGTTCTTCATTATCTGAAGAGCCATCCTGGTCAAGGTTTATTTCTCTCTTCCCGTAGTTCATTACAGCTGACTGCTTATTGTGACTCCGATTGGGCTTCCTGTCTATCACACGTCGATCATTATCTGGATACTTTGTGACCATTGGTGATTCTCCGGTTTGATGGAAAACCAAGAAACAACCTACAGTTTCTCGTTCTTCTGCGGAAGCGGAGTATCGTGCTATGACAGTTGCATGCTGTGAATTGTTGTGGCTTAAATCTTTGCTTAAAGACTTGGGTGTTGTGCAATCTACTCCTATGTGGCTGCTTTGTGATAGTCAGTTTGCTTTCCATATTACGGCTAACCGGGTATTTCATGAACGTACGAAGCATATTGAGGTTGACTGTTATTTTGTCCGTGATCTTGTACATTCTGGTGCTATTGTTACTCATCATATATGCATGATTGATCAACCTGCGGATTTGTTTACTATGGCTCTTGGCGAAATCAGTTTCATTCTTTGCTTGGCAAGTTGGCCATTTCTGACTCCCGTGCTCCAACTTGAGGAGGAGTATTAAGGAAGTAATATTACTTGTGATTGTAATTTGATTAGAATTCCTTTTCTTGTCTGGTATAGGTCCTTTGTACAAGTATATAATATACCTAAAACATGAATACAAACACACAATTATTACCCCGTAATATCTTCACTCGTTCTCTATCTCATTTCCTTGTTCAATGGAGTAAATTCTAATTTCTAATCTCAGGGTTTATAATTTTAATATCAATTTTATGTAGTATAAAAAATGAAGAGAGAGTCTTAAAATGTGTGGTATTTTAATTGGAAACAAAGAACAATTTTACTATTGGAACTATAATTAATTACTCATTATTTATGGACCTATTTAAAGGCCAATAACAACAAGAATGTGGCATAAAAAATCTATAAAAACTGCAACATTACTCAACCACTAGCCGTTGATCCTAACTAACAGGGAATACTAATTTTTACTAAGACCAAGTCTAATTCTACATGAATAATAATCATGTTGCAAGTTACTTGCTGTAGCAAAGTAACTATTCTAAGGGTTGGCAATTTTGACCAGCGAGCTGACCCGCCCCAAATTAATCCAAAATTCAAGGTCAAATGGGTTAGATCAGGTCGGGTCAAAATTCTCATAGTTTAGGTCGGGTCGGGTCGGACAAGTTCACAAAATTAACCCAAATCGACCTAGATCATAGTATATATTTTTATAATTTACTCAATAAAATGAATAATTTTCAATATATTAATATTTTAATAATAAATAAAATTATAATTTATTTTCATATAATTTAAATTAAATTAAATTAAAATAATTTATTTTATTTTATTATAAATTATTCACTTAATACAAAAAAAATACAATCATTTTCATTCTACCTAGTTAGAATACTAATATTTCAACTAAAAGATATAATTTTACTAAAATTTATTTATATAATTATGAATAATTATTTCATATTTTAATCATTTTATTATTTATGGTTAATCATAGTTTTACAATATTATTTTTATGTTTATAAATATATTTTTCAAAAATATTAAAATTTTTTGTGAAGTAAATTAATGGTGGATATTTTGAACTAAACTAATTATTTTTCATAAAAAATAATTTTAAAAATAATTATTTTTCTCCAGAAAATAAGGCACGAGCGTAATTATTTTCTAAAAATCAAATTTAATATACCGTCAGTAAATGTAACTAAAGTTAGAGGTGGTCAATCATGACATGAAAAAGTTGACCAAAAAGTGTGTAGATTCGGGTGGGACGAAGGGCATTTCCAAACAAAAAATGCATGCAAATTCATACAACCTCACTAAAAACAATCCCATTTTTAATAGAAGCAAATACTTTATTTTTAGTACAATATCAAACTCAACTTGAGAATTTTTGCCCAATCTAAAGGGTAGATTCCCTAACATTCCGATCATCGTAATCTGCAATCATTGACGGTTTTAATTTTTTCATAAAAAACTAAGAAACTCGAGTGGCGGTCGGATGGAAGAAAAGCTAAAGAATGGTGCATCTTTCGTAAGAATCATAGATGGAGAAGTAAACATGGGATTGAGGACAAGAAGTAGGAAGCAGTATTGTATCTGAATAA
Source organism: Rubia balearica (assembly GCA_032355405.1). Taxonomy (NCBI): domain Eukaryota; kingdom Viridiplantae; phylum Streptophyta; class Magnoliopsida; order Gentianales; family Rubiaceae; genus Rubia; species Rubia balearica. The sequence goes on from JAULKJ010320979.1 coordinate 4,755, forward strand.
GGTTTTGGAGGGTCGTCATTTTCGGGAGGTCCAACGCTAATTATCTATGCATTTTCCTAGTTCTTCTTGTTGGTTGAAAACTCCCTGTATGAATAAAAGGAACAGACTGTATGGTCATTGGTATGATAAAACCTTGTTTTGAAAATAGCAGTGTGGAAAAATTATGTGTTTTGTAGAAAGGAGAATTTCAAAATAGTTGTTTTAGAAACCAGAACTATGGGCGTGATTAATCACTTCCTTTGATATAAAATTCGCCCAACCCGTAGTGCAGGGTTCAACGTGGGTGTTCGTTGCCCAAGGTACCACAAGACCCCGTTAAACTTGTGCACTCAAGTAGTGGAGGAGGAACTCGAATGATGCTGAGAACTCAGTAGAAGAAGTTTATGTTGGAAGAGAAGAGAAGAATTGTTTGTGTCTTTTGAACTGCTCACGAACTCACCTTTTATAGGCATATAAATCAACAACCTCAGCCCATAATGTGGAGCCGTTCAGAGAACGTGGAGCAGTTCGAAAATCAGTTTTGACTCACTAAAAGATAGGAACAAATAGGAACGGTCATGGACCGAGTAAAATTCATAAGCACGTTGTAACTGTTGACTGAAGAGTTAAAATTATTTTTACCATATAATAAACGTCTTCAAACTTATTTTAACCTCGTTTGAAATATATGGAGAAAAAAATTGGGTTTTAGTTTAAAAAGTTTGATTATCTGAGAAGCCTCATAAATGCTGGGCTCTCAAACTAATCTGGACCAAAAAATTAATATGGGCACCCGATCCGTGCAACCCGACCCATCCCCCCGCTCGTCTCGCCACGTCACGTCCGGGCGGGCGGTGCAGTCGGTCGGCGGTGGCGTGCGCGAGGAGTCTTTATTCTTTTTGCTAACTCAAATTGGTAGAGAAGCATTTCCATATTTAAACCACACTCATTCCTACTCTACTTCCCATGTGGGGACTAAGAATAAAACCAAGTTGTTTTTCTTTTTCTTTCAAAATCAATTTTGGCCTGAATGACCCATTTGCATTACTAACAGAAAAGTGGGGGCTTTTGGAGTTTGGGAGGGTGTGGCTAAGCGAGAGAGGAGTTGTTCCAATTAAAGCATATACTTAGTCCTTGTTCTGTGGAGTTTATCTGCACTTCACTTCAATTTAGTGAAAATTAAATAGGTGAAATTTAGCTTATTTAATCATATTATTAATATTTTTTAACACACTTGTTAAATTTAGAAGTATCTTGGATTTCCATCTTAAAACCAATTTGTACTATGTAGGGGGAAGACATGATCTTATATACTGAGTTATATGACTGTCAACCACTAAGGTGGGACTATTACTCTAACACGCCTCCTCACGTGCAGCGGTATGACATCATCTCTCAAACGTAGATAGAAAGGGGTAACAGGGCAATCTTGGGCTCTGATACCATATTAGAATCATGGGCCCCTATCATAAAACCAATTAGTATTAAGTGGAGATGACACAAAACCTTATATATTAGAGTAGTTATTATCATTATAAGGAGCCGATGTGGGATATATCTTTCAACATACCCCTCACGTGCCAACGTGGAAACACTCCACGACCCATATCGGGCCAAATTAAAGGGGATCAACAGATCGTCCCAATAAACCCAATTTGGGCACAGGTCTTAAATAGTGGGCTCTAATACCATGTTAAATTCAGAAGTATCCTGGGCCATTTTAAAATCAATTGGTACTATATAAGAGAAGACATGATCTTATATACTGAGTTATATGACTGTCAACCGTCAATGTGAGACTATTACTCTAACAACACTTATCTTTAGTTCAATTGAATTCGGTTTATTTTAGTTTAGTGAGATAACCCTAGTAAACAGTGTGGTAGTTGTAGTGATTGGGGGGATTTTGGATTTGGGAGGTTCTTAATTTAATTTTTTTTAAAGTTAAATATTGTACTGTTTAAAAATTGTCGCATCAAGTGAAAAATTGTTCCAATCACAAATTAAGCTGGACTATTAAAAAATGAAACAGAAGTTATTTCAAACGGCAGAGAGTAAGTTTGACATGCATACATCACGATCGAGCACCATTCTAATTAAATCTGTCAACATTGACAAGGGGTACAAGGGCACATGCACAGGCAAGGGAGGTAGAGACAGGTGCAGATCTTGCGTTTTGCCGGAACGATTGATGCATTCGTTGCGCGGTCGTAATCGGAACTGAGTTTTCTGCTCAGGGCGGCCGGAATACTGCCGGAATATTCTGCCGCCGACGTTGTTGCATCGAGGTTGGTCCAAATGACCAAAGCCAAGAGAAATGAGAGCGACTTTAACCAGGTGGTTCTTGCCATTAATTTGATTTGGAAGCTCAATTCTTGTGTGGTGGATTTTGGAGTTGGGAGGATTCTTAAATAGGGGCTGGAATATTATATTTCCTGATTTTCTTTAAGGCATATGTGGAAAGTAAATTGATTGCGGATTCCACCAATCGTTCAATACAGATTTTGCACCGAAATTTTGAGATTAATTCATCTTATTTTCTAAGTAATCTAAACTCTCTCCAATCTCCATCCACAAAATCTTGTTTTACACGCGTCAACCATTAAACAAGATTATTTTAGAATTAATGTATCAAATGGGATGATTTAATATTTATTCTCATTTATTGTAATGAGATTTCCATAATTTTAGAAATATTTTGGAATATATCTTAAAATATAAACAATCATAATCTATACAAAATCTTATTTTAGACCGATTAACCGCTAGATAAGATTATTTTATAATTTATATGACTAATGAGGTATTCAGAGGAAGAAAAGGGATTCCGATCATGGTACCAGAAATTTAGCTCTACGTACAGCTCTGATCATTATATCTTGATCATTTTGTAAAGACACCTATGTTTTTAGGTCTGATAAGGTTGGAGCCTTAGTGAATATCCCTCACCCCTGATGAATCGGTGTTTTCAGTTAAAAAAATTGACGTTTGTTTTTGCTTATTGTAATGAGCTTACTATAAATTTAAAATTATTTAACAATGTATCGCAATGTATAAATAATTATTATTTAACTCCAAAAGTTATTGTAATGAGTTTTTTAGTTATTGGTCTAACCGTTGATCGGTCTAACAACAAATTTTCTCTATAATATAATTACTTTAAACGTTATAAAAACGAGATTAATCTGCAATAACGCTTTCTTCTTCATCTCATAAAAACATGATTTTGAAAAGATTGTCTCAAAAAGAGAATCCACTTAATATTTTACCATTATTTTTAAGGCAAAGTCTTGGGAAAGACGGTCTTTCCATAGGCATATGGAAAGACGGGGTTGAATTAGAATTATAGAAAGGTGAAAAGTTTTGATTGCAATATTAAAAATTTATTATGAAACATGTTGTAGTTATAAATTTATGACCTGATTAATGCAACCCGAAATTTTTATCTTGATTTCTTCTAATTTACATTTTAAACATTGGTCTTTCCATAAGTTATGGAAAGACCGTCTTTCAAGAGACACACTCTATTTTTTATTGCAATAAATATATGAATTTTGTACGTTATGCATGTCATGCATCTGAAAATACGTTTTTATCCTTCACTGAAAAAAGAAATAAAAGATACAGTACCATCAAGTAAAAGCTGATTTTGAAGAAACAGAGTTACAAATTCCCGAACCACTTCTGCCGCAATTCCCTCCCTTAATTTTTTTTTTTCAATCTTCCTTTCTTCACCTTCTCATTATGGAAATTTTTAAAAGTCTGCCTCATTTAAGATCTTTCTCGTGATAAGACCATGGGTATATTACAAATAATGAAATTATAAAATAGCAAATTTTAAATATGAGTGTTTAAATACAGGGATGAATACATTTATAACCCTAACTTTTTTAAGTTGAAAGTGTCAATATAACTTTGCAATATCAGAAAGTGCTAATTTAACCCAAACTAGTTATTTATGTGTTAATCTAAGCTTAACTTTTAAAAAATTGTGCCAATATAGCCGAACTCCCTATTTTCGGCATTGACCAAATAAATTTAAGCATGACCAGAAAATGAAATGAGAAAAATCTCCCTTTCTTCTTCAAACCCATCTCCAGCAAACATTAGCCACCGTTTGCTGCCCAACTCTGTTCTCGTCTCCCTCCTCCTTCCACCGCCCCATAACCACCTCCTTCTCCCCTTCTTTCTCCGTCGCCTGATTAAGAAAGCCTCGAAAACAGAGCAGCGGAATGGAAAGGAATACAAGGGTTAGAAAAAGACAAAATACTGGTGGAATACAAGTACTTCCGGTGAGATTTTCAGGGGAAAATATCAACTTTTTAGGGTGTTGTGCATAAATTATTGGGAAATTAATGATTACGGTATTAAGAATCTCGCTGGTCAAAAATCCTGGTTGGAGAATTTTGCAAATCAACCACCAACAACCCCCCACCCACTTTCGATTAAATCGGGTTTTTACTACCAGACTTGATATTTCATTTTCACTATTTGATATTTGAACTAAATCTTGTGAGGTTTTTCCATAATCTTTTTTCCCATTAAAATCTAGTGCTTTAAAGTAAAATTTTTAACTTTTATTTGAAATGTTGTGTTTGCATGTTAAATATTTTACATTTATACATGTTGACACTAGTTAGTGATAATTTATCAACTTAAATTTAAATTTATAATTTATCCTTTCATTTTGATTAATGTGTTGGTTTTTCAGCGCATCCATTTAAAAATCGATATTTTTGTTTTTTTGATATTATATTTTGATATTGTGTATCTTTGATATTTCAACGGTACGAATTAATTTTTTTAAAAGTTTGATGTTTATTAATTCTAATTCGATGTGTATTATAGTGTTTTCAATTTGATGTATATTTTAATATTTTTATTTGATGTATCAACTATTTATTATTTTTAATTGTATTTTTATTTTTTTTCATTCGATGTTTAATTATTTTTAAATTGATGTGAATTTTTAGTGTTTTATATGTTTCTTAACTATTTTTTATTTAATATATTTTATTGTATTTACTTGATGTTTAACTGTCTTTATTGGAATTGTATACTTAGAATTTATTTTGATGTTCAACTATAATTTAGTGTATTTTAAGTGTGTTTATTTAATGTTTAAATATTTTAGTTTGATGTCTTTTAAAGTATTTTTATGTGATGTCTATCTATTACAATTTAGTTTATTTGTAGAATAATTTTTAACTCCTATATTTGATGTTTAAATATTTTATTTGGATGAATTATTATTTAGATGTGACGTTTGAGGAATTAGACCATATACAAAACAAAGGCCAAAAAGTCAAACCCAAAATAAACAAATTTGATCCACTCCTCAAACCTAGTTGACCCGAATCACACCCATTGCCAAAAAATCGGAAATCAAAGGCTGATGTAAGGACCTGGAATCAGAGGTCTGCGGAAGAGCCCATTCCGGGAGAGTTCTACCCTCACTAAGCCGTCTCTTGCGGCTCCGACTTCATTACCGACTCCCGTGACTTCACTAACTACCAAAATTTGACCTGACTCGCCATCTTCTCTGGTGTTGTATCGTCTTCTTCGACCTGAATTGAAATCAAAATGTAGAAATCACCAAAAGAACTGTAGAAATTCGACATTGATTTCCACCATTTGGAAAAATCCGGAAGTTTGGCGAGCAATGATTTCTGATATATCTTTTATCACCGTATGAAGTCCCTCGTCGTGATCCCTTGAACTGTGTCCGACCTGCAAGACAATGCTCC
>JAULKJ010320989.1:0-10479 GCA_032355405.1 Rubia balearica
TTAAAATCCATTTGAGAGGACCCTCGTGTCTGTCAAATTCTTCATCTAAGAAACAAGGCCCGGTCACCAAGATGCTCGATTACTGGTTTTGGATTGAAAGAAGTTCCATCATATTTGTATTTTGAGGGAACTGGTTGATCACTGTTTTGGGTAACTATATTAGCATAGGTTAAAGGAGGTGGAGGTGGTGGCGAAGCCAAAATGGAGAAGATGACCGAGGATCATATAAGAGAGAAGAGAGAGTTTCACAATTTTCGGAGCAGATAACTTCCCCCTTAAGCATGAGTGATTAAAAACTAATTAAAGTACAAATAAAAACGTATAATCTTTTTAAAAAAGAATTAAATTTTCTTTGGAATACTCTAATAAGAAAAGTAAGTTATTTTATTAGGAATGAGAACTTTTACAAAAGTTGGTGGTTGTGGCAATTTGGGGAGAACGAAACAAATAAATTGACTACGGAAAAAAATTTAGATTTGGCATTTTTGGAAGAAAAAAAAGAACCAACTAGATCGACTTTTATGTTTTTTTTAGTAAATTTAATTAATTACATGTTATTATTAATACATGCAATTCGGTCCATGTTTAAATGTCAATCTAGTACAATGACTAATTGGATAGCCCACTCCTAATAACCAGAGTTCAAAGCCCAAGGAACTCACTCCATTTAAATGTCATTGTTATTTTTATTTAATTGTCTCTGCAATTTGGAGAGCACAAAGTCTTATTTTAGGCGATCTAAACTTTAGGTGGGATCTGTTATGCAATTAGTTTAAATCTTAATTTTGGAATGGGGTTCTTCTTAAAATATACTAATAAATCTAAGGACCTAATGTGCAATTATCAAAATACTATACATATCAAAAAAATCAGAATTTTCATTTTTTCTTTCCTCCTCCAATCGACAACTGCCTCCGGCCGACGGTTACCACCGGATTTCATGAAATTTCTACCTCTTTCCACCCCCTCCGTCGGTATCTCGCTCGAATATGACCGGAATTATCATGTCTTCGTTCTCTGCAATTCGACGCTATGAAACCCTAGGTCTCACCGTCGCTGACGCGCTTCTTCTTCTTCTTGTCGCGTCAGTGGTTATTGCTCCGGTGCTGCGAAGCAATTCGAATTGAAAATGAATGTTGGCGATAACGCAAGGCGACGATGCTAGGGTTAGTCAATGATGCTGTTGGGATGCAGACGAGGAGGTAAGGCGATGGATCCATGGCATCTACAACTTGCCTATCCGACCGATCCACCGCCTTTACAACTCGCATCTGCGATGGATCCACAGCAACAGCTTCACCACAATGGTGAGCCCTTGCGGTTGTGGTTTTTCCTTTAGACAACGACGATGTGGTGTAGTTTTCAGGCGATGGCGAGGCGCTGTATTTGCCTTCAGGTACGTGGATCGGTGAAGAAGAAAAATCATGCTTGCAACTACGCGCGAACGGCGGCCACTGCGACGGCGCACGGACATCAGTTGAGCTTCAGCGTCTGAGTAGTAAAGTTTAATATCGTGTTCTACTTTTTTTTGAAAGACTTGCTGATATTTAAAAATTACTTGACTGTGGATTTTGTCATTAATGTTTGTTTGGTCTAGTGGTTAGCACTCTTATTGTTGAGGTTGAGGTCTTGAGTTCGAATCTCTGTGTGACCTTTTTTTGAACAAATTATGCTCTTAATGTTTATGTTGAGCTTTAATATTATTTTACTGAATGTTTCTTCAACACAAGTCTTTGGTGTAATGGTTATTACTCTGTTCTTTGAGATTAAAGACCTGGGTTCAAATCCCACCAAATTCTGTTTTTGAAGAATTTTTATTGTTGAGCTACTGTAACTTTTTGTTGATATTTGTAGTTTTTTTCTCTTATGTTGATGTTTTTCATTATCCGGGTGAGAGTTAATTGATATGTGTTGATGTTTTGTACTCCCTCCGTCCCTTTTTAGTGTCTTACATCACTATTCATCAATAAAGTTGATGTTGTTTGCATTGTAAAAATATATAAATATATAAATGTGAAAAATATCACATGTGATACTGCTACATTCATTGTAACACATATTTTTAGAATATTTAATTTTCATAATTTAATTTTAAACATAATTTAAAATCATAAAATCATCATTTAATAGTGACAAAAGAGGAGGTAAGACACAATTAGAGGGACGGAGGGAGTAGTGTTTTTTGGGTGATATGGATTGATATTTGTAGTTTTTTATTGTTGAGATGTTGTAGCTTTTTATTGATGTTTGTAGATTTTTTTCTCTTATGATGATATTTTTCTTTATTCTGGTGAGATTTAATTGATATGCATTGATATTTTGTAGTTTTTTTTTGTGACGTGTATTGATATTTGTAGTTTTTAAAAAAATTTCCTCATATTGATATTTCTCATTTCCCGGCTGAGGATTTGGTAATAGGAGTTGATGTTTGTTTTGTCATTTTTCTTATATTGATGTTTTTTATTTTTCAGATGAGGTTCAGGTGTTAGAAATAGATGTTGGTACTTTTTTGGTGATATATTGATATTTGTAGTTTTTGAGAGAAAAAAATGACGTTTATAATTTTTTGAGAGAATAATTTATATTCATGCGCTACCGTAGTTTTTTTGTTATGTTTTTATTTTTGTTCTCATGTTGGTGTTTTTTTATTTTTCGGGTGATTTTAGATATGAGTTGACGTTTTGGAGTTTTTTAGGTTTACATGGGTTGATATTTTGTTCTTTTTTTATTCTCTCAAGTTGATAATTTTCGTTTTCTCGGTGTGTACTAGGTGGTACGAGTTGATGTTGTAATTTTGGTTGACATAGGTTGGTTTTTTAGTATTTTTTTTCTTAGGGTGACATTTTTCATTTTTTTGAGTAAATTTTAGGTGATAGGAATTGATGTTTTTAGCTTTGGTTGATATTGTTGATTTTTATAGTTTTTAAAAAAATGATAATTGAACCTTTGTTGATGTTTTTATGTTTTTTTATTTTTGTTAGTTGTAGTACACATTTTTTAAATAAAAAATATTATTATTTATTAATTTATATGTATATATGTTTTTCTATTTTATTTGTTATTTCATGTATCTTTTGCTGCAATTTTTAGTTGATGTTTTATGATTTTTCGTTGATGTTCTGCTATTGTTTGCTGATGTTTATAATTTTCAGTTCGATGATCATATTAATTTTTGGCATTTTAATAATATTTTTAAATATTTTTTTGAATTTTTCTAAAAAAATTTGCGGGCGGTAAATGGCGGGAAACTGATAGGGTAAAAATTGGACAAAAAAACCCTGAAAAATATTAGCAATAGGTCCCTGTAAAATTATTAGAGATAGGTTCCTGTAAAATTATTAGAGAGAGGTCCTTGGAGTTAGAATATAACTAGAATTGCATAAATGTCCCTGCCTAAAGTTTAAGCTGCCTCACAGGAGACCATATCTTCGGAGAGAAGAAGTTTTAATATTATAATCTCTTTTATTATTTTTTTAACTACCGATGAATCTTAGAGATTTTGGCCCAGTCCAATTCAACTTATTTAACCTCTAATCATCTCAACTTATCTTTTTCACCTTTTCTCAACTCTCTCAACTATTCTCAATTCATCTCAACTCCAATCAACTGAACTCAACTCTCGTCAATTCTTCTCAACTATTCTTAGCTCTTCTCAACTCTTTTCAACCCACCTCAGCCATAATAATTTCAGATTGTTTACTTTCAATTCCATTCAAATCTTTTAATTTTAGAAGTATACATCTTGTGCGCAGTAGTAACAATATTGTATTTGTTTACACTCATACTACCGCGTAGAACATCTCTAATGCTACGAGTGTATACATTATCGAATTATTATATGCTTGTGGTACTTTTTTTCCTACCCTAAATTTGTAGTTTCCCATTCCTTATTTTTTACAAACATTTAATTAATAATTTTAATATATTTCAAATAAACATCATATTATTATTAATAATTGTATTTATTATATTTGTGAAATGTTTACAATTCTCAAAAATATATTTCATTTCACTTAAAACTCAATAACGTCAAGGTTCGAATTCAATAATTACATCTTAAAATTTACATCATATATTGAAATCTTAAATTAATTATTTAATTCACATGCATTATTATTTATATCATAATTTATTATTAATTATTAATATGAAAAATAATATAACCGTTATCTTCTTTTAATTATTTTTTATTCATTTAAATTTTATTTAGTTCAGTTTGATTCAGTTCAGTTCAATTTGATTCAGTTTAATTCAATCCCGTTCTGTTAGACTAAATTCACTTCATTTTACTTCAGTTCAATTTAATGTGATTCATTTCACTTCAGCTTTATTTAGTTGGGTTCATTTTGATGTCGTTCGGTTCATTTTTATTCAATTTATTTTAATTTGATTCAGTTCAGTTTAGTTCAGTTTTTATTCAATTCGGTTCATTTTTATTCAATTCAGAGTTCAAAAAAACAAAAACTGAAGGCGTCGTCAACCGGCAAGAACCAGCCAGTCGGCACGAGGAAAGTCAGCCGACACGAGGCTATGTCCTAGTACGAACAGTGCTAACCAGCATGGACCATGCCACACCTCCTTGGCACGAACCGACTCGTGTTACCTAAATCGCTCCAGAGGCTAAGTATTGACACGGATCGCACCATTTTCACACGGTCCATGTTATTTCAACTCCAAAATGCAAAGACCAACCCACGAGGTGCGAAGAATGACACAGCTAGCGTCGTTTAATTGAAAAATATACTTCAAGCCAACGGCCCACGCTAAATGACACGGGGCGCACGAATTAAAAGTTCAAAACGAGGTACCACCCGATGGACCAGATCGGTCGACAGAGCCCGAGCCAGTACCAGGCAACACAGCCCGTGCCAGACTGGCCAGCCCGCGCTAGTACGAGGCCACACGAGTCATGCCATGGCATGCGGCCCTTGTCAGTGTAAAGCTAACCGTCTGGCACGGGCCATGTCATTTTCCACTTGTCGTGTCAATTGCTGCTGCTGGGGTTTTTTAGCCAATTTTGGGCCTTTTTCAAAGCCTAAATTTCTACTACAATAAATATGAACATAGGTATACGTTTTAGTTTATGCTCATTTTAGACCCTTAAGAGTAGGGTAGAGAGAGAAATAAGCTCTTCCTTTTCTCTAAAATATTTTCTCTTCTTCTCTTTACTTTTTTTCCCCAAAGGCATTGAATCCAATGAAATATTTGGGTTCAATGCTTAGGGAGTAGTTAATTAACTTGGGATTTGTATTTTTATTCCTGATTTGATGTTTGTTTTGTGATATTCCTTAGATCTACCTATTTCTATGTGTTTATGATTATTATGTTGGCTTGTTCTTCATGTTCTTATTAATTGCATGATTATCACACTGAGGTTGGCACACGCCAGAGTCTACTTTCATGTTAGCGCATTTATTGATATCCCCCTGGGTAGGAAACCTAGGTGTACTTGGGGTAACGATAGTATGGAACCGTATGGGTGTGTGCATGTGTGGTTCCTAGTCAACATTACGATCGAACATACACTAGTCTTAGCGAGAAAATTGGCCCAAAGAATTAAGGATAGCAATAGCTTTAGTAGAAAACTAGGGTTAGAATTTTGCAACCCTAAAGCCATCGATAAAGTGCTTCACTCCCTTTTCCTTCTTAGGCCTAGGGAGAAGCTTTTGTGGTGTAGTATCCAGGAGGTAATCGTACAGGGAAGATTCAGATTTACACAGAAGGGAGGGCCGTTGTTTCATTCCCTTATTACAAAGGCAGTGCTGATAGAAGATTACATACGCACCCTACATGATAGGTATCGGAAGTGTTGACCATCGTCCACACCACATGTCATAAACACTAGAATGGGCTTGCAGTTCTTGTATGTGATGGAATAGAGGATCAAAATAACATCGATCATGTTACGCATATACTCCCTAGTTTACATAGTTTGTTCTCTTGTAATTTGCATGTTAGTAGTTGTTAGTAACCCCCTCCCCCCAAAGCCTGATTTGGCAAAACTAGTTATTCCTGACACGTGATTGGATTGACGACATTATCTCTGTAGTGTGTAGTTAAATTTTATATTCCTAGCGTCTCTGTGGAAGACCATGGTCTTACCACTATCTACCCCATAGGTAGTATAGTACTAGGAATGAGAGAAACCATATAAATTATATCTTTAATCCTTAATAGTCCTCCTCTCGAGTTTAATTGGGTGGTGGTGGTGGGGGGAGAGTCAAAGTGCAAGTTGGTCAACTTGCCTCTTTGGTGAGCCGGCTTGAGCCTGGGAAATCCGGAAAGTTACCTCCAAACCCATGGTTAGTCCAAGAAATGTGAGTTCCTTGAAGTTTAGAAGTGAGAAAGAGGTGCGTGGGGCCGAGAAGGAGGTTGTGCAAGTGGACAAAAAATTGTGGAAGAAACAATACCAACCTTGAAGAAGATAAGATAGTAGTTGAGGAGAATCCTTTAAAGGATCTCCCCAGCACTGAGGCAAAGGAGAACCCTCTGCCACTATTTCCTACTGCTCTGTGGGGAAGGCCAAAGGTGGCAACCACTGAAGTTAAAATTTTCCAAGTCTTCGAAAGGGGTTGAGCTTAGCATTCCTTTTCTTGATGTCATTGAAAAAGTTCCCTCATATGCTAATTTTTTTTAAATGCTTGCAATAAAAGAAGGAACAAATCAACTAGAAAGGTAGGTTAATTGAAAATATAGGGACCAGCCACTTTATCCCATAAGAACATACATAAAAAGTGTGATGACCCTAGAATGTTGTCAATCCCTATCTCTTTAGGTAGTAAATGGTGAAGAATGCTATGATTGACTTAGGTTCCTGTATCAATGTTATCCCTTTTAGCCTATATGGGAACCTTGACATAGGTGAGCTTAAGGACACAAGGGTTATTGTCCAACCAACCGACCATTCCCAAGTTATCCCCAGGGGTTTAGTTAAGGATGAAATGGTTAGGGTTGGCAATCTAGTGTTCCCGGTAGATTTCTGTGTCTTAGGTGAAGTGCACGATGGTGGTGCACCTTCAATTTTATTGGGGATACCGTTTTTAAGAATATCAAGGACAAAATAGATTTTCATTTGGGAATGCTAACCCTAGATGATGACGCTGATATGTTTGGGTTTGAGATTCACAAGTCTAAGCAAGATTCACCTATTTATTTTCTTGTCTACAATGGCATATCTTTATGTGATGGACTTATTCAATCTGATAATCCTTGCATGATTTATGATGATGAATGCCATGATGAGGTCCTTGATAATATTGATGAGAGAAGTGAGAGAAATCACATTTCGGGCATTGATTGTGATTATAATGCTAATGATACCTATGCCATGTGTGAGTTTAGTGATGATATTTTATTATGGATTCTATGGTGACCTGCCCCCTCTCGGGGTCGTCTAAACGAATCACGAGAGATTCATCAAATTAATCTGAAAGGAGGCTAAGTATTAAGCGTCAAAGATAGAGATTTATATTGTTGCTCCCATTCCTACTACTATACTACCAAAACTAGTAGATAGTAGCAAGTACCGGGATCATCCACAAAGATGTTCGGAATCTAATAATTAACTACGCACAACCAAAATTGGGTTGCAATCCAATCATGTGTCAGGAGTTTAAGCAGGTGTAATTTTGCCGAAGTTGGCAAAAATATTAACAACTTGCGAATGAACCAATTGAAGGCATGGCTTGTTACATTTTCCAATTCCTCCAGTCATCGAGTCGATGCAATATACTCATTCATTTTCCGGCACGAAGACGATTAGAAACCAATGGCTACTACAAAAGCAAACAAGAAAGTAGTTGATGTGATTATTAAGGCATAACTTTGCTTGAAACCCTGAAAAATGGGCGCAATTGGGTCCAACTGCTTGGAGAGTGTGAACAAATATGAAACTAATAATACCTTCATTTAGTTAAGCTTGTACATGCACACAACTTACTCACGATTGTACGGGAAGACGTACATCCTTGCTTGTGTGCGGCGCATGATTGTTGAAACCTTATTCGCTGTGAATTCGACCCTTTGATTAGTTTTTTGAGCATGGGAATTTGAAGCGGACGGAACAAACTCGACTTGACATCGATCAACCATCCCATCGCTTAGGTGTCTGTAAATAAAATATAAGAAATGAACAATTTTTATGTAGCATGTATAATAATGTTAGCATGCATTCTTACAATGCCCACTAATCCACTCTATTTCGTGTACGTTGTTGAGGATGGATATGAACAACTTGAGTTTTTCCAAAAAAAATAGCCGCAGAGATATCATTGGATCTAAACACAGTAGCACCGAAAGAGATGCAGAATACTTTGTTAGGTTTGAATACTTAGGTGGCTGAACTTATAAATTCATAGATATGTTACATAGCCGAATTGCTTTCCTGGCCTTCTATGACCCCTTACGAGATACATGTTACTGTAATTATTTTTGAGAAAATAATAAATTTATTTAATTTTTAAGGGAAAACAATTCAGGAGTCTGTGAGATTTGCAAAGGGTTAATTGATTCCTTACGAACAGTTTATGGTCAGAAACTGAGTTGTATGGAGTTGATTTACCGATCTTCGTCGATGCAATAGTTTTTTTTGCTACACACTGATAGGTAAATTGTTAAGTATTGAAATTATTAGTCGACATTGGAAATGGAAGTAGGCGGGGGGTGTGCGTTTATTTGGTAGGGGGGAAATTTTTTACCTCACATTTCATCGATTGGGTATAGTTTGTGAATAGTTTTGTAGGAGGTTCCTGTAGGGGGAGTGTGTCTAAATCAATAATTGTTAATGCGAGTATGGTAATGTAATCTTTTTTTCAAGGCTTCCATCTTCAACGACCACCAAGTTGCGAGGCAAAAACTTTTTCATCTCCTAGGGAATCATATGAATGAAAAATTAAGTTATGTTAATTTGTGAAAACATATCTACGCATAGAGTTTAAACATACAATTATCACACCTCATGATCCAGCTGTTCGTTAAAGTCACCTATTAGTTTTCCTGGACATAAAATATTATATCCAATGGCCTCAGATACAAACTCTAATTGTTCGTGCTCAATTGGTAGAGGTGTCTTTGGGATGAGAAAAGGTCCACAAAGCTTAACTCACTCCTACCTGATAGGCAAGTCCGTGTCCTTATCCTTAGGTAGCAACATATCGAATGCAGCGACGTCCCTTTCTCCACTATAGTTCATAACATATAGGAAGCACTTTTTCCCTATATGCGCAGGAAAAAGAAACATGTTGGAAGAAATTTAGTGGAAGGAATTATGGATAAACAAATTAGAAGAAAATAATTTTCTCTTTCGGACAGCCGCTCCATTATCCAAATTATGGTGATGAAAAACCTTCTTCAATGTTGTTGCCTGAGAGAGAAGCTGCTCACAGCCGGCCAATTATGTCGTCATGGGGAAGTTGAAAATAGAAGTGGCGCTGACCGAAACTGCGCGCAGCTGCTCTATTTGTTTTCAATGTGGTACATTAAATATGAACCCAAAATGTTGGCCCTGATCACAGCGGCGCGCAGCCGATCTATTACTTTTGTCCAGAAATTATTCAAACTAACAACAAATACATTGCCACAACTAACAACAGCTAAATAAATGCACCCAAATAACAAATATATGCACACAACCGGAAAAAAAATTACCATCACATACTCGGGCCAAACGAACCGGTTTGTTTCTGTAATGTATCAATTAATAAGAAACATGTCTTCATGCTATATTATAACTATGTCATTCTTCGTAACGTAATATGTGAAAAAAGATCTTTTTTATAGAATACCTTGTTATCATGAAGGTCCTTCTCCGGGTCACTTGATCCGGATGCCGAAGAAATGAATACCCAAATGTCTTTTATTATTAGGTTGGACATTTTAGCAAGGAAATTGTGGGCATCCAAGTGTGCAGAATAGGTTCACCCAATTGCGCTGTCAGCCACTGTGTTTGCGCCTCGAAGAAGGAAACCAACCTTTCATTGAGGTCGACCACCTCCGTTGATACATGTTTCTAATTCGATGTTCCTTCGAATGTTATTGTGTTTGTGCTCCCACAACGACTAGATACGTAATGGCTCACATCAATGTGTGGGATGGTATCCTTCATCTTTTCCATTGTAGGGCAACCTCTCCAACGACCACCATGATCTTTTTTGCCAGTTGCCTGAACAAAGATATCTTTTTTCCAACTATCATCAACTTTGCCTTTTGCTTCCTGTCTAAAAGCTTTTTCTAGTCATCAAAAGGAATGAGAGTCTTTAGTATGCATTTTATATGAGAATTTAAATAGGGAATCACTTATGTAATAAGTATCCTCACAATAGTAGGAGCTGCTCTTTTAACGGAATCGTTCGTGTAGGTAGATATTTTCTTATCCCAATTTGCCTCCAAGAACACCTCTGATCGGTCTGGTCTAAAATCCATGCTTTCAACTTCCGCCTCTGCTTCTTCTAAACTTCGACCTTGACTCATAAGCTCATCAAT
>JAULKJ010320998.1:0-10478 GCA_032355405.1 Rubia balearica
AAGTGTTACAATAGGTTCAAAGTGTTACAATGGCAGCTAAAGTAACACTTTTACAAGTATTGCGTTAGACGATGTTGCATTAGATTTAACGTAACACTTTTAAGATTTAGGTAATATTTTTCAATATTTATGTAACACTTTTCAAATGTTTAAGTAACACATTATAAACTATCGTAACATTTTTAATAAGTGTTGCAAGGAAAGTGTTACATTGACTTTATTTTGTAGTAGTGACGATCCAACAATATCACATATGATAATATTATTGTTTATATATCTATTCAAATACGTGGTCAAAGTTTGATATTGTTGACCTGTCAAATAGTAAAATTGCAGCTTAATCTGGGACAGAGGGAGTATGTAGTTTAACAAACGCAGTGTATAAGTTAAAAAATATAGAGATCTGTGCATAACTTATATACATGCCACCTGTCAGGAGACCTGTACTCTTTGATTAATAGGTTAATTAACTTTTGATATTGGTTTTAACTTGAAAGTTAATATAATCTTAAAATTAATTTAGAAATTCATAATTTTTGTCAAGCGGCCAAGATAAATTGAATAGAATTGATCGTGATCACTACTACATTATCTGTTTATTTGATTTCAACCCTTTAAATTTAATGTTTTACAAGACAGATATGATATGATATGATGGTGACATCTTGAATATGTCAGGCTAAGAAATTAAATTATCACACATTTTAAAACACCTAATAAGGAGATGGTTAGGTTTGTAGTGAAATCGTAGCCTTTTCAGCATTTGAAAAAAAACGGTGTATGCTACGCTGGGCGCCCCAGCCCTCCGACACCACATTGGGATTTTAGGGGGTAAGTCACGCTAACCCAGCGCCAGACACAAGCGGCGGACTCCTACCTCGAGCAGCACTAGGGACCGGGAAGAGGACCCGGGGAATAAACCCCCAGACATCCCCACACGATGCGCCCAAAGCTCGAATCCGGGATCTCTCCCTGATAGACCACTCACCCAACTGCTGGGGTACACACGGGTGTTGTCAAGTAACAGCACAACTTTTGCTGCGTGATGACCTCAAGCAACAGTCCAAATTCTGTTAGGGGACACCATTACACTCTCTGTAGCACAACAAAAAAAATGCTACTCGATTCCGATATTCTTAGAGAGGACAAGAATGATGAGGGTGATGAGGTAGTTGCTGAGGAAGGAGATGTTGCTGAGGAGGTGCAGGATGAAGGGGCCATACTGGCTGATTCGGAGGTGGAAGAGGTGGTGGAGGAGTTGGAGGAGGGAGTTGCAAAGGAAGGGGCAGCAGGGGATCAAGATGCAGAAGCAAAGGATCAAGTGAAGAAAGATGCAGAAGCAAAGGATGCCGATGTTTGAGCAAACCGGGTTCATTTCAGAAAACCGGGTTGACAGATTAGAACCTGTTATACTTGCTGCATCTGAACATTTTATTTTTTAGATGCAAAATTCTGTACTTTTCCATGATTCTATCTCCAGAACAGACTACTACTTGCTTCCCAGCTAATAAAAAATATTGAACACAGTTTCCTAGTGTCATTCTAAAAGTATTTACAAATTCCTCCAGAAATTGTTAATGCCATCCGCTAGAGACTTGAGATTCATGCTCTCTGGACATGTCCCTTGCCGCATCATCTGTTTTAGATGATTCGTGCAGGCGACCATCCAGGGTGATTGCATTTCTCCTTCATAACGTCTGACGTCTCAGGTGGTGTAGCCATATTTCTTGATTCTTCTTCAGACATATTACTTGTCTTGCTGATCAGATCAGTTTCATCATCTGTAGCAGAAAATACTACACTCTTGCCTAGATGATCGTTCTGTTTTGAAACTGAAGCATAACATTTGGAAGGCTTTTCGCCAACATCATCAGGTGGAACATCTTTGGAGTCTGAGGTAAGACGCAATATTCTAATCTAATCTCTTCATCAATCCTCAGACTACACGAGACAGGATCTTTTTCTGTTGACAAGGCAATTTCATTGCCACTTCTTTTTCCTCTCGACTTGTAACACTTGATGAATCATTTATGAGCAATTCTGTATCAAAGATTTCTTGCCTAACAAATGGTATTTGAGCTTCAGGCGCTTTACTCCCCTCCCCAGTATTCTCTACTTCCAATTTTTCTTTTTTGACTACTGTTTTCAGATCTTGGCTGTTTTAATCTTGTGCAAGACTTCCGAGTTTCAACTCCATCTCTTGGATAGCAAAAAACCAATTTCTTTTTTGACCATATTTGCACTGGGAAACTTATCTGAGTTCATGGCTCTATAGAGCTTTTGGGGACTTCATCATTAGAAGCATCAACAGCTGAAGAGGCCGCACCCGGGCTTCTCCTCAAAAGCCATACATTTGATCCCCATGCAAGGCTGGATGTTTCAGGGTGGGATGAAGAGAGGCGTCTCGAAATGTGATGCATTACAGTTGCGGGTGCAAGAGCAGTCTATCTTGGTTCTCATCGCATACGCGTTGAAACTGCCACTATTGCTTTTTTTTGTCAACCTTAATGTTGTGGTCGAACTCTTGAGGACAGTATGAAATCGTTCAGTTTATACAGGTTTGCTTATTCTTCATATCGTTTATCTGAGGTCTTTCATTTTTCTCCTATGTGAACATTCTGTGGTTTGTTTAAAAAATCCATTACCTTAATTTCAAAAGAGAGAAAAAAAAAACACAAATTAATGGTCAATTTAGAGCACTACTTGGCTATTGTGTACAAGCAATCTAAATTACATTTACCACCACCCCAAGAAAAATTAGCGGTATCATTTTTTGTACATTAAACTCTGCCAAGGCAAATGCAACAGCACTACTCATCAGAACAGAGTACCGCATTTAGTCAAGGAGGAGAGGAGAAAGCCGTGAAACATGATTTCTTCGCACATATGTCGAGCACCAACGCGTACAACCCTATCACCACAGGATCCCGTGCTATGTGGATTGCTCGACACCTGATAGGGTGACCGGTGTGGATTGCAAGATAGGGAGCAGTCTTTAGGGAGGGGCCGGAATCTGGATAAGCAGCAATGGAGGATTAGAATCCCGGCCAGACCTTCAGCAACATCAGTTAAGAGGTTGAACATAGCATGTCCTCGATATGTGAGTGACTCTCTTTTGAATCCTAAAATGTAGGCTCCAAATGGGATCCTCCAAGAACCTACACATCAGAATGAGACAACCCAAAGAAGCAAAATCAGATACTTGCTGAGCAAGGAGGATATAAGTAGTCAAGTCTTAACACTTGAAGAAACTAAAGTGTTTACGTCGTCTCCAATTCCCATTCATCCTAGACACAAAATAATACTACAAACCTGTGTGACAATCTCTATCGTAAACGGTTTTCCAAAGACTTCTAATACAGCATCTGCAATCTGGAAAAAAAAACATAGCAAGAAACTTGTCAGGTCACGTTGATCCCAACATATATCTAAAATAATTAAGCTTAACTGTATTAAATACGTATGAGAGAACCAAAATCCTCCATTATTCTATGCTATTGAAAAGGAGCAAGTCACCTGTAAACCATATCCATGAACAAAATGCAAATGGACAGTCTTTGCTTAATCCTCTGTTCCAATTAACGAATCCATGACTACACACATGCTTTGATTGATCACCATTAGGGGCCGCGTTTCACCATCCAACAATACACAAGAAGAACCACAACATTTATTCCAGTGTCTAGCTATAGATTAACGTAAAATCAAACAAGAAGCTCTTAAAATATTACCAAGGATAGCAAAACTTGCTCAATCATAGTAACATTTTATACATCATCGCACATTCATTATATCTTAGGAGTATATATATTTTCCTATGTAACACTACGTATCAGTATGCTAACTATCTAATACAGTACAATTTAAGAGTACTGCTGTAACTTCTTGGAATTTAAAAAATTCACCCTGTACCCAATTAAGCCAAATTCTAGAATACTCTTATCCACTTTTTTTTTAGCATCTTCTATTATTTCTGTTCAAGATTAATAACGGTTGATGTTTTATTTAAGTATCAAACTGTACGAATCCAACAACTTCGTGTTACTACCTCCTTGAGGAACAGAAATCAACGGTTATGAACTCAACATGCAGAGTGATACAGAAATCGTCCTACCCACAAGTACATTACTATTAGTTTTTCTAATTCCTCTAACTTGCCGAAATAAGAGTGATGGTGAATATGTTCAACTGAAATTCCAAATTCCTCTGCCGCCATCCAAAATTGTGATCAATCAGAAGAAAGTATGCAGTCTGAACTTACCACTACGTGCACACACATACACACACAAAGGATAAATGAATATATCAGTCTAGCAGCCTGCAAAGATACATGAACCCCTGCCAAAATGCTCCAACCATATATAAAATCAATATAAGATTCGAGGCAGTGAGCATCCCTGAAATTCTTGTACTTCCCTTATCCCAAACAGGTAGTACTGAAAGTCCCTAAAATTTGTACAGGATGTAGTATTTTAGACATTGGAAAACCATTTAAAAGGGTGAATATAGCATAGATTATAACATGTTTACTGCTGAACAGTAAGTTTCAGTCATCAAACAGTTCATTTCATCGTTGCTTGACCTAAGTTTGATAGAAGGCCAAAAAATTGCACCTGTTCATACATGAAGTGGAATGCCTGTCTTATTTCCTACCTACAAGCAAAAAACAACAAAATTAAACATTGTTTATGCAATCTTATCCCACCAGAACAGTTAAGAAAAACAAAGAACTAAGATCTACTACAATCATTACATTCTTTCATCACTTTTTTACAGAGCTATGTATGCTAGAGTGGCTGGAACTCATCCTGTTTGACCCAAAAACAAAGTAGTAAAGCATATGAATTCAATAAAAATGACCCCAGCAAGAAGAACTGTTTCTTGATTATTTCCTATCATAATCATCAAACTAATGGAAATAATGGCAGATATGGGATTTTGCAAACAAACTCACAAAATTCCTGTTCTTTATCTTTATAGTTTAGAATGATCAGATTCTCATTAGTTGGTCTTCGTCCAAATGATAAAAAGTTTCCATAGCTTCCTTTATCAATCGCCTCAAGGGAAGCGAATATGTTTGGAAGCTGTAATAGATGATTTATGAAGTGAAACTAAATTATGAAGTCCAACAGTATAATTAACGGAATGCAAAATGCCTCTAGCTACAAACTAACTACATGAAATGGACATATTCTACTATCATATTCAGACAAAACTAACGAGGGATTTAATTGATAATACCATGATGTAAAACAAATAAGCACACTCTCAAAACCAGATGCAATCATGTACAGATGAACTTAATCAAGGAGAAAACAATTTCATCAATAGAAAGTACTCACTAGTCATTACATTCTCACCTAAGTATCCATTTTCTAATCATTTTCCTGAGAGCCGCCCTCTCCAGTTTGAGTAGAAGGATTCTCAATCTCACCTCCCTCGCCTCGTTCAATGCAACCAAATTGTTGCACATGGGCAAAGTTTTGTACTCATAAGTCATTACTAGATAATAACGCTGCACTTTGTGCAGTTTGAGCTCAGACTGAATGTTTGTCTAGAACATCTCCTGGAGCAGAGCCAATAATAGAGTTTGGGCCAGCATTTGGAACATTAGCAGTGTTACTAATCTTTGCAATAGCTCCCCGCACCCAACCTTGCATTTGAGTACTTCTAGAGGAACTTGTGGGCCCACTTTGTGTTCCTACCCAAGGCAGTTTAACCTTGTCAGTTATCATCAAAATAAAATACTTAACAAAAGCAAAGAGTCTAACATTTATCACCCACCTTAACTTGTAGTAGGAGAAGCCGAACTTTGTGCAGGACTTGTAATCACAATTCGAATTCCACCGGTGCCCGCACTAACAGCATGACTTGCTAATGTACGGCATAACGCCTCAATCTTGTGATGAAGTGTGAAGCAAGATTGAGAGCAGCGTCGATGTAATCCTGCGGTAAATATTAAGGAAGCCTCAGTTTAAACAGAGCTAGGAGGTCAACCAAGCACATGGAGAATACTCAAGATTTATATTGAAGACTGACAACATGTGAAATGTAAACCTGAATGCTTGGGACAAGTGCTGGATCAACAGCCAATGACTTGGGATCCATACCAGTGACCGCCTTACTAGGTACTTCCGATGATTCCAATATCAAAGCTGACAGATCTACTAATGCTGATTCAATACCTTTACCAAGCATTTCTAGTAACAACCATACATTTTAGGGTGCCATCAGAAGGTTAACCAAAGCATCAAAAATTGACAGTAAAATAAGCAAAAATATCCACTTCCAATTTCAGGATACCCCTTGAAGAACCAAAAATGCAATAATTTAATCCTCCATGATCAATACATATATTTGCAAACAATGATGCTTGCATAGTGCTGTAGTAACGACGGATCTGTCAAGAAATTGATGCAACAAAGTTTGTGAGTTCATCAAATACTTCTCATTCATCGGTGGCCAGCTCGAAATGAGCTATGTTGGACAGATGAATTAACAAGGCTCTTAATTTACTATGACAAAATCCATTAGTGTTTACCCTAATAATTTCCAATTTAAGTCTCTCACACATCAAATACAGCTAACAAATGTTCTAGCAAATTTTGACATTATATGCTTAAAAAGGGTTACAACTAAACTTCCTAATTAAATACATCTTATTCAAGTCCCAAACCTATCTGAAAACAAGAATTTAGTACCATGGAGAAGAAGATGGACCACAATGGAACCAAGCCAGGCAGAATATTGTCTCCTGAATGAAATGAAATCAATTACTGGCTCCAATCCGTAAAAGGTACCTACATCTAGCCTGCAAATAGGTTAGAAATTTCTGCATGCCTATTTATGTGATATAACTGAGCAATCACTAATCAGTACTATGTGATGAAAAATGTCATAAATTGTAATTGTAAAGGAAGGTGCACATCCATGTGAATGGCTGAGGATTAAGATCAGTGAGGTTTCATTTTAAAGTGATCTTATATAGCCTGCAAATAAGCATTGCAA
Source organism: Rubia balearica (assembly GCA_032355405.1). NCBI lineage: Eukaryota > Viridiplantae > Streptophyta > Magnoliopsida > Gentianales > Rubiaceae > Rubia > Rubia balearica. Next base: position 7,009 of record JAULKJ010320998.1, read on the forward strand.
TGCTGGCAAGAAAAAGAGCAGCAAACAGATTCCGTATGGGATCAACCTAAACAATGAAATTTGAATCAAGCATCATAGAATGACTTCAAAAGAAGGTCTGGAAAGCTATATAGAAATGTAGAAAAAGCCACAAACTCATGTATATTGTACTAATTAGAAAGATTTCTGCCTCAGTGGAATACAACCAAATTTCGAGCATAATATTATAGTAAGTCGCCTTTACTTATCATTCATAGTAAGAGATTTGGAGACAAGAAGTAGATGGGCTTTCTGAAACGAGACCAGATGCCAAACGCGACCTAGAACAGCAATCAACCGCGGCTTAGAACAGATATCGCTTAGAACAACAATCAAACGTGACTATGAACAGCAATCAAATGCCAACTCAGGACAGCCCTTATCTACAGCACAAAAATGACCATGCTTGACTTGTCATTAGGACTGCGTATCGCCATGCTCTAACCTAACGAGCTAATAATCTCAATCAGCACCCCTAATTGACAACAATGGCAACTCAAAACTCCAATCCAACACATGAATGATATAATCCTAAAACTTCAGGTATGATCAAACTAAAGATGATCATAAAAAACCATCTCAGTACAGCTGCTATCAACAATAAAAACAAAACTTTATCATATAAAATGTGGAGAAACCTTAAAATCGGAAAGGAACAATCATATTAAATAAGGGGCCAAATTTATGCCGAAGCAGGTACCTGAGGGGATGGGGGAGAACAGGGAAGAGGGCACGTGACGGACAGTTCGGCGTGCGGCAAGATTCGGTCAGTTGACAGGTCATGCTTTGGTGAAGGAAAAATTAAACCAAAAATAAGGGGTAGGGGGAGACGTGTGAGAATTAATCCGGATGAGCAGGAAGGTGGGCTCAGATGCATTCTTCATCATCTGACTTTTTTTATTCAATACATCGCGGCCCATTGGATTGCTAATGGTCCATAGATGGTGAGAACAAATCCTGGCCATTGATTTAACTATATCAACAACGGTTGAGATTCAAGGAGAAAATCAAACACTAAAGCTAATCAGTTCGCGGATCCTGATTCGGAACGAAAGGTTACTCAATAGGATCCACCACGCATCTCCTTATCGAAATTCTGTGATGAAGTCGAACTAGCTATCCGATTATTCCGGCCAAATTCCGTCACGGTTTCAATCAGGTTTGTTTCAATTCCACGGGTTTGTGGTTTGTTTTTTATTCGCGTTCATCAATTAGATTTTTCTTCACAGTTTGTTTTCGAATTTGTTTTCTTATAAGGATTTTGAGGATTTATGCTGATTGCGAGTTGCACTGCAAGTAGTTGAATCGTTGCAAATTCCCCCCAGCTCTCCGCCACAGCATTGAGAATCGAGGTAGAATTTATCATTCTCGTAAATTTCACATCTTTGAGTTTTTACTTATTTTTCCCAAATTTATTACTTGAGTAGTAGTAAGGTTAGAAATTGGAGTTGGTGTGTGATAATCGGATCTACTTTGGTGTATATGGAAATAGGTGTGGTAGGAAGTCGGAGTAATGATCATAAAGGTTGCCTTTTTGAACTCTAAAAGATTTTGCATTTCATAAACTTGATATTCAGCAACAGCAAGCATATGAACTTGATGTCTTACTTACTGCATGTTTAGGATCTCTGAAGCTGTCAACATATTCCGATTTTGAGTTTGCATTGCATTATGCAGCTCATTAACATCATACCTTCCTTATTCATGTATAATTTGACTGTAATATTTTATGTACTTCTCGGTAATTTGAGAGTTCTTTTTCATGTGTTTCTTGCATAGTAGCATTAAACTTGTAGGTGCTTCAACCACAACTTAGAGGGATGAAAATGGTCTTTTCCCCACTAGTTGCATATTAATTTTCTAAGGGAAGAATTTCCGTAGTGTGTTGTTACTGGATTGAATTTCACATCCTGGTTGGATTGGAAATTGGAAAATGCATGTTACTCTGTATAGATTGTTTAATTGCTGCTGCATACTGTACTGTTGTTACGAGATGTCTAGGTACAATCTTTAAAGCATATGTATAACTGCACAGCGACACAAACTCTGTTAGAATCTTCAGCTAAATATGCACGCATTAGTTCCTGTATTTAGGTTGGAAATGAGGGTGAAAATTACAGTAGGTTTTGTCATGTGAAGGAGTCATAGTAATACACTAACGGCTTTGTTCTTTTCAACTAAACTGATCTGAACTAAACTCTGTACATTTTATGACTAAGAGAAACTGATCCGAGTTGATTTGGAGTCAAGTCCACTGTTCTTACTTCTAATTGCTTTGTGTAAATGAAAACAAGTTGGTAATGATCTCCAGAGAGTTGTGTTTATGTGAATTAGTTGAAAGCATAAAAAGAGCAAAACATCCAACTTTGAGCCTGTTTTTCGGTGATTGCATTGCAGAAAAACACTCAGTTGAAATATTATATTATTGATCATTACAGTTCACAGTTCATTACATTCCTCTTCTGCTAAATAAGTAATCACAAGTCTGCACCATATGCTTATTGGATATTCATATATCCAGCTTGATTTGGTGTTTTTCTCTATATAATATATATCAATCTAATTTTGAATCTATCCATGAAAAGTTCTTGGTGTGTCTAATTTTGAATCCTAAACAGATTAGGATTTCAAAATGGAGGATTTCGTTTCCCCTTGTCTGGTCTATATATACAGAACAATTCTCAGGGAATCCAAAACTAAATCTTAATCGGAGTTCATCCCCTTCTCTGGTCTATAAATACAGAATAATTCTCCATTTTAACTTCATATTATTGTTCATTGCAGTTAAACAATTCAAGTTGATTTCCAAAAATAATGGTGGCATTCATCAGTTTTAAAGCATTCAAATGGAGCGCAGAAATTTTTATGAAACAAAGAGATGCTGGGGAAGATTGTGGTTTTCTTTACACTCCGGCTGCCGGGATGATTCTGATCCGTCTTAGCTTTGGGGCTTCCAAGCCAGTGTACTCCTTCCAGTTGTACCCTATGATTCATCCGTCTAAACTCGAGCATTTGTTGGTTGAGACCATGAAAAAGTTGCCTATAGCACGCCCATCCGAGGAACTATACTTGATCGCAAAAAAAATACTACAATCCAAGCTTCGGAAAGAGTTTTTAGTTAAAGATCATGGTCATGCATATGTGATGTTCTTCGATATGATCGCCTCAGACTCAAAAGTTGCAGAGAACCGGAAGGCTGAGGAAATCGCAAAGCTTGCAGACTCAAAAGCTGCAGAGAACCCGAAGGCTGAGGAAGTCGTAAAGCTCCTGAAAGCGTCCCCTGAAGTATATGTTCTTAGAAGCTCAAATAAAATGGAAGCACGGAGGGTCAAAGTGAAACGAGTGTCGTGTTCGATTTGCTTGGAAGAAGTACGCAGGGGTGAGAATTCTACATCTGCTCCATGTTGGCATCTGTTTCACCGTTCTTGTTATGTCAAGTGGATGATTTCATT
>JAULKJ010321007.1:0-10477 GCA_032355405.1 Rubia balearica
GTGATTATTTAATGAATTGAAACCGTAAGAGCCGGCTCAGAATTGTCTCACCACTGCACATGGTCTGAGTTCTGCAGCACCGTAGCAGTAACCAAGGTCACACCATGCCTCTTTCTCTCTGCCACCATAGATACTCTAAATCTACACCTTTACTTCACTCTCTCTGCAATAATTAAACAAATCTACTGTTATTTGTTTTTCTTCTTTTCTTCTCAGTTCTCGTTCTTAGGAAATTGATCCATTTGTTCTTGAAACATTTCCGCCTTGAAAATTGAGCTGAAATTTGTAGATGAACATATATGAAATATGGGTAAAATCATATTCTAAAGGGAAAAGTTTCTTGGGAACAAAGTCTCTCAAAGAGCATGGAATTGATCCATAGTTTGTTACAAGAGAGGAAAAAAGATGCTGCTACATTACTTATACTACTTCTGAGTGTAAAACAGTAAAAAAGAAAGGCTAATATAGTAATTACAAGTGCACTTAAAAAAACAAAACATAATCGTTGTGAGCTAAACCAAGTCGGTTACATTTCCCTCCAAATCCTCCTTGCCACCAAAATCCAAAACCAAGTTTGTCTTCAGCCCCTCCTCAATCTAGACTGGAGAGAAGACCTGAACTTTCAGATTGGCCAAGTTAAGAAGAAACATAGGTGCTGGAAAAAGTTTGGTAAAGACATCTGCAAGCTGTAACTTAGAAGGAACTTTTGTCGGCAGGAGAAAGCCTGCTAAGTAGTAATCCCGCACTAAATGACAGTCTATCTCCAACTGCTTAGTGCGTTCACGAAAAACTGGATTGCCAGAAATGTAGATGACAGTTTGGTTGTCACATTACAAGGGAAGAGGAAGTTGTAGGGGAACATGAAGATCTGTGGAAAGAAAGTTGATCCACTTGAGTTCACAAGCAGTAATGGACATGCTTCTGTACTCAGATTCTGCAGATGAATTGGAAACAGTAGACTGTTTCTTGGATTTCCAGGAGATAAGAGAATATACAAGAAAGATAGCAAAACCAGTAACTGATCTCCTTCAATTAGTATACTTACTCAACTCTGCATCACAGTAGGCAGTAACGGTGAGATTAGGATCTGTAGGATAGAAGATAGTATGAGACCTGATCCTGTAGAAGAGGCAATAATCATGTGGGGAATGTAGAAAACCAAGTGAGAGCAAATGCCAGTAAATCTTTTATTCCACTGTTTGGATGCCTGTTTAAGACCATAAAGGCTTTTCTTGAGTTTGCAAACCAGATCAGATGAAGGTAATGGATATCCTGGAGGAGGAATCATATAAATTGTTTCATCCAAATTTCCACGCAGAAAGGCATTGTTAATGTCTATTTGGTGAATGAACCAAGACCTGGAAGCTACAAGGGCAATGAAGAATCTGATAGTCACTGTTTTAGCAAATAGGGAAAACACTTCAAAATAATCAACTTCCTCAAGTTGATTGTAACATTTGGCCACTAATCTGGCTTTGTATCTAGCCACAGTTCCATCAGGGTTACATTTGACTTTGTACACCCATTTAGATCCCACGGCTTTCTTTCCAGCTCGAAGTGAAACAATATCCCAAGTTTGATTTTTGTCTAGGGCATGTAGTTCCTCATTCATTGCTTTAACCCATTCTGGACTTTGACTTGCTTGTGCATATGAATGTGGCTCATTGATAGCAGTAATGGTGCCAAGGAAAGATACATAGGCTGGAGTGAAAGATAGAATGGATGTAGAATTAGTCACTGAATTCAGAATGAAGTATTTAGTTCAGGCAGGAGGCTTTCTGATTCTAGGAGGTAAAGGTGTATAATTGGGAGGTTGTATGGGAGAAACAGTGGTTGAATTAGAATTTGATTAAGTTGGGAATGGAATGGGTGCAGATAGTGAGAGAGGACATGACTGAACAGGAGTGAAACCTTGCATGTCAGGAGTTGGACAAGAGTGAGGATCAGGAGAAGTATGACATGGATATGAAAGAGAACTGGGAGCAGTATGATCAGAAGGTAGTGGTATGGAAGAAGTTTGATCATATTGTGAATAAATAAATGGATCTTTGTAAGGGAACTTATCCTCAAAGAACTGAACATCTCTAGACACTATAACCCTTTTGTTAGTAAGAACAACAAGTTTATAGGCCTTCTGACCTAGAGGATATCCCATAAAGATGAAAGGATAAGCTATGGGACTGAACTTATCCTTGTGAGGAGAAGTATTGGTTGCAAAAGTTAGACATCTAAAAATTCTGAGAGTATCATAGATGGGTGGTTTACCCTACAGACATTCATATAGAGATTTCCATTCAAGAACTGAGGAAGGAAGTCTGTTTATAAGGTATGTGGAAGTGAGAATAGCATCCCCCTAAAATTGCTTAGGTAAATGAGAATAGAAAAAAGAATGTCTCTATCAACTTGAAGCAAGTGTTTATGCTTTCTCTCTGCTATACCATTTTGCTGAGGAGTATGTGCACAGGATCTTTGATGTATGATGCCAAAATAATAATAAAAAAGTGTAAAACATTCTTTATTGAGAAATTATGTGCCATTATCTTATATAATCACCTTTACAGTTATGGCATACTGATTCTTAACCATAGCAAGAAAGGTTTTAAGAAGAAAGGGAGTCTGATATTTTGTTTAAACTAGAAAGGTCCAAGTACTTCTACTGTAGTCTTCAACTATGGTAAGAAAGTATTTAAAATCATTATGGCTAGAAACTTTGTAAGGTCCCCAAAGGTCTACATGAATGAGATCAAAGAGATTATCAGAAGATGTTGCACTGTTTGGAAAGGCAAGCCTTTGTTGTTTAGCTAATGGATAAACAAAACATGGATATTGTTTAGAAATCTAATCAACATCAGTATTCAACTTCAACTTTACATATTTGGAAATATGACCTAGTCTATAGTGCCAGTTCAACTCAGAATTTAAAATGGAGTTTGCCAGATACACTTTGGACTTCTGAGGGAAAAAATAAAATGATTCCTAAGTATTTGATCTATGAGGCTATAACTGAAATACTTCTTTCTCAGCAGAAACAAGACCATTGAAGTCGTCTGCTACTACAAGAACTTGTTTAGTCATGTGGTTCTGCGGTAGGCAAAAAGAATCAAAGAAATATGTGTCAATGAGAGAGACCTTAGCCAGCTTATGTATAGATATCAAATTATATTTGAAATAAGGAATACACAAAACATTTGGGAGGGTTAGACAAGGATGAAAGACTAATGATCCAACAAACTGAACAAATTTGGTTGAATGATCTGGCAAATAGTCAGAAATGTTAGTGACAGTATGGACGGGATTAGTAAGGTATTTAGGATAGGTACACATATGGCTTGTGGCACCACTATCTAGTGTCTATGAGTCACATTCAAACACAAAATCATTTCCACAGGAATAAGTTAAAACAATACCTGAGAAATCTTGATAGTTTGCAAAACTCACTGATTGAGAGCTTGTCATTGGTTGGTCAACCTTTATTTTTCCTTTGGTCATCATTTCCACTTGCAACTGTAAATTTGCCACTATTTCTTGAAGATTTGGCTCAGTAGTATCCAGAGGTGAGTCCTGCATCTTTGTAGCTTTATGAGCCACTTGAGTGCTCAAGAGCTTTTTTCTTACTGAAGTATCACTGCTGCCTTCTCACCAGTCTGGATAACCATGAAGCTTGAAACAGATATCCTTCAAATGGCCAAGTGTACCACAATAATCACACTTCAGATCTGGCCTCTTCATTGTTCTTTTACTTGAGCTATCTCTACCCATAGAAACAGGTTTCTCAAAATTATCTCTCTGATAGCTTCCTTTGGCTTATTTGTAGCTTCACGGATGCGACGAAGGTGCTCCCTCATTATTGGATCAAATTCGGCAATAATTTTAGTAAAAATTAAGAAGTTTCCATTTTTCTCTTCATCAATCTTATTACTACTTCCACGGAATGCCAAGTTACATGTTGCAAGAGTTTTCACAACCGCTAATATTCTTCTCAATATTTCACTTCATCGCTCCTTCTCTTTAAAGATTTTATCTTGTAAATCATGATCAATAGTTGTATTTTCGATACCTTTTCTCCAAATCAATCCAACTTGTCATGCATCTCATGTGAACATCACTACTTTCATGAAACTTGAGTGACCTTCCTACATTTCTCCAATCTTTGAATCCTTCATGAGCCAATTGAGTGTGGTTGTCTCTTTCCTTGACCTTGAACAATCTACAACAAAAACAAAACACCACATAATTTTTCATCGAATAAACTTGCCATCTCCTCTCTTGAGTCTCCCCATTACTCAAAAACAGGGTGTAATAAGAACAAGAAAAAAAATGCTTATCACCACTTTTCAGATACTTGAACTTGGCATCTTCTCTTTGTGGATCTTTCTCTACTATATGATCTCTAAATTTTTTAGAAATGGTACCCCAATTCCCGGGATCATTGATGTTTGTAGTTTCATCTACTACTTGTTTCTCATCACAATCCATACATTTTCGTTCCTCAACATCATTTGCATTCACCTCAACTTCAACTTCCTCAATTGCATCACATTCAATCGCTTGGACTTCTTCTATCATTTCATCCTCTTCAATATGATTTACATTCGTGGCAACTTGTTCCTCAACATTATCAACATTCACCTCAACTTGATCATCATCAATTATATCATCAATCGTTTTGACTTGTGTCCCGTCCTTCAAATGTTTTCTTCATAAATAATCTCTCAAGAGCACCTTTTTGTGCTTTCACATATTTTCCATGATTTTTAATCTTCCTTGTTTTTGAGGCTCCGGATGCACACTTTGTTTTTCGCTTTGACGGGTCCATATTACAACTATATATATATATTAAAAAAAATTAGATTTCCCGCAAACACAATAAGCTCCACATTCCGGTCATGAACACAATTACACAAAATACATTTCTTAAAATCTATGACTAAAATTACCACTAAAAATCATACACGTTGTATAATCAAAAAAATAAAATTGAGCATAACATGCACATATTGAACACAACTAATTAACAAAACAACTATTTTTCTCATTCACAAATCATGAAAATGTACCCAAATTGCTATATTAAACACATTTTCAAGACATCGATGAAAAAAATGGAGAATTCACAATTCAAATTTTGAGTTCATTATCATAGCACACAAAAGTCTAAACCCAACAAAATATTAGAAGATTTGAAAATGTGATACTAACCAGAATTCTTCCTTAAAGCGGAGAAGAAGGATAGATGATCGGAAGAATAATGATGAAACCCTTGAATTTTGGAATGATGAACGTTTAAAATTGAAGCTTTATTGCATCCTTGCAGAGCCGCGGAGGGAAAAATGTGACGCCATTCTCGCTTGTGTTTATGAGGAAGAAAAGGCCAAACTTTGGCATTTGACCTGAGCCTTTAATTCCTTTGATTTTAATCTATGTTTTATTAATTTCTATTTTGTTTTACATACCTTTATTATATATAGTAGGCTTTTTAGTAAAAAATGGGGCCCCAAAAATATGGTCAACTTTGGGGCTTGAAGCAAAGGCTTCATGTGCTTCACCTATTGGGCCGAGCCTGGGTAAGATGAACAAGCGAAGTGTGACAAGGAAATTACCTCACGACAAACGGATGAGTCATCATCTCGCAGGAAGCGCGCATAATTTTTACTCCACAGACACATAGCAACAACTACTATTTAGGAATCGTGGCCCATTAGAGCTGATGAGTCGACATCCTTATCGATGTTGAACGTGGGCACGCTTCACCAGGAATATAGAGGAGCAGGCCCCATATAAGGAAGCAAGATGAAAGAACCAAGGTAAGTAACATGCTACGAATATATTCACATATTGATTCCATAGATACTAACTTTAACACATAGACTTTCCCTTGAATTCCATTCGAGAGATTCTTGCGGGAACTCCTGTCAATACAAAATTGTCACTATCATTTTAGGAGGGCATACCACGTCAGTGGAGACATCTGTGGGGACCAATAATTTAGCTCAATTTTTCACCCTGAACCATGGTGACTAGGAGTCAGGAAGGTCAACAGAAAAAAGTAATGGAATCAACACCACCTCCATCACCGCCTCCACCAAAAACACCCTTCCTGATTGAATCAAAAGACATCCAGGAGTCAAGAGAGGAACAATATTCTCCCTACCCCGAGACATAGAGAAGTGAGCTTTGCGGCCTTCTTAGAAACTAACCGAGAGCATCTGTACGAACAATTCATTATTTCCACCAAGGAACTGAGGGATAACAGCAAAGACAAGCAACGTCAAGAGGAGAAGAAAAAAGCGAACAAAGAAAGGGGAAATCAGTGAGAGGACAAGGAATATGATGATGAAGCAGAGCACTCCCCGCTGACAGAGAACCTATAAATCTTTGCGAGTTAAAAGGGTTCAAGTTACCAACTTAACTTAAAGCCTATGATGTGATGATTGGCCCTAAGGAGTTCTAGCGCTCTTACAAAACCATCATGAGATTCCATGATACACCCATCCAATTAGTATGCAAAACTTTCCCAATATTCCTTACAGGAACAACAATAGTTTGGTACGATAGTTTGCCCAACCGAAGCATACAAAGTAGGGGCCAGTTGATGGATCAAGTTATGGGTAGATTCTACCAAAATTAAAAGTTTACAAAAACATTTGTGGACATAATGAATAATGCACAACAAAATGGAGAAAGTATTACAGAATGCCATGACCACTTCGTCACAGTAGCCTGGAATTCGAGGATTTCATGCACCGATGTCATTGGGAGAATTCATGAATGGCATCAGATTCGACACGTTTTACAAAATAAAACTCACAGCAGACATGTCAGACAATCTAAGAGACCTCCAGAAAGTCGAAGAAAAATTTATTGAACAAAAGAACCAAGCAAAAGGAAAAAGGAAAATGAGATAGGGGAAAAGAGATCTAGAGATAACCAGGAACAGAGGCGATAAAAAAAAGGAAAAGTAGATCCACTCAAGTGGGGAAGGGTAGTGCAAATAAAAGATCAAGTATCTTTCACTGAAACCTCCCTAACCAAATCTAGGCAGGGAATTTGGAAAATTCACATGGAGTTATTCATAAACCCAAGTCAATGAGAGCTTTAACAGATAAAAGGTCTTATGATTATTAATATTATTTCCACAAAGATTAAGACCATGATACAAACATCTCTAATGACCTAAGGAGATAAACCAAAGGCCTATTACAACAAGGACAACTCGCAAGTACAGAAAGGAGTATAACCAGCCAGAGGGATCAAATGCCTACAACACTGACAAAAGCACGCCAATAACTCATATGCAGGCCAAGCCAAAACCAAATATGACGACAGGAGCAGAGCTGGGAGAAATGCAAGTGAAACTATCCCAGTAAGAGTGATATATGTCATTCACGGTTCTACCGAGCCCATGTTTATCAATGCATGGAAAGAACAAGTAAGGTTTTTACCCCTGTACCACCGAGCAAGGAAATCACATTATGTGAGGATGACACGGTATCTAGTGCATCACCTCACAATGACCCCTTGTCATCACAATGAAAATAGTTAACTCTGTGTTACATTGATCTTTTGTTGACGATGGGAGCGTGGTGGAGATAATGTTCATGGATTGCTTTGATAAATTTAGATTCAAGAGAGCAGACCTCGTGAAACATCTTCCATAATCGATTTCACAGTAAAGGTTGAATGGTCCATATAAAGATCTCCATAACCATTGAGGAAAATTAAAATGAATGTACAGTATTATGAGATTTCATGGTGATAGATGCACAAAGCCCCTTTAATGCAATCATAGGAAGACTATGGATGAATGTTTCCCACGACATCTGGTCCCCTTATCCTCTTGCCATGAAATTCCCAACCCCAACCAAAGTGGAAACTATTTAAGGATACCAGTAGGTGGCAAGGCAATGTATGGTCATAACCATGAAATCTACCACAAAGAGCAGCATACATCCAATGGTTCAACCAGGAAGAGCTAGCAACAATCTATGCTATAAGGATGGATCCAGGAGAAGACATAGAGTCTTTTCCAATATATGACAGTGTCATGACTAAGGAGGTTAAAATAGGAAAGAAGCAGAAGGAACCTACAAAAATGAAGGTAATAACAATAATCAAAAGGTATCACACTTTCTTTGCATGGTTCGCACAGGAAATGAGAGGTGTCGATCCATCTATAGCTACACATCGTATAACATTGATCCATCAGTCAAGCTAGTTAGGCAGAAGCAGTGGATCTTTACTCATGAAAGATAGAAAGCCATAGAGACCAAGATGTCGACCCTCGTACAGGAGGGCATACTAAGAAAATTAGTGTATCCAACCTAGTTAGACAACCCCGGCATGGTAATAAAAGCCAAAACAGGTGGCAGATGTGCATTGACTACCCAGATCTCAATAGGTACTGCCCAAAAGATTGTTATCTTTTGCCTAAGATCGATTAATAGGTCGAATCTATCTCTGATTATGAAGTCTTAGCCTTCCTCGATGCTTACAAAGGGTGTCATCAAATTAGAATGAATCTGAAAGATGCAGAGACAGCAACATTCATCACCAGCTTCGGGGAATTTTGCTACCGCAAAATGACCTTTGACCTGAAAAATGTAGAAGTTATACACCAACAAACCATTTTTTTGACATCAAGTTGGATGGAAATTATAGATTTATGTGGACGATATGGTCATCAAGAGAAGAACATTACAATAATTCCTAAGAGACTTGGAGACAATGTTGATAACACTCAAATCTATTGGGATGAAGCTAAACCCTAAGAAGTGCACCATCAGTGTAGGAGCAGAGAAGTTCTTATTATTAAAAGTTTCCTCAACTTGCTTAGAGGTAAATCCAGAAAAGATACAAGCAATTCATTCATTACCACCGCCTTGGACGATTATAGAAGTTTAGTTAGTCACAGGCTTCATGGTTGTGCTTAGGCACTTCATTTCCAAGGAAGTAGAAAAACACATTCCATTCTTTGACGTACTAAGGAAAGCATCCATTTTTCTTGGATCTAGGAGCTTGAAATCATATGATGAACTCAACGCTAAATTGCAGCGTCTATCATTTCTATCAGCACCCAAGGCATAAGGGACAATGTACCTATACCTAACAGTCTCAACTCATGCTTTCATCTCTCTCCTGGTGCAACAAGAAATCGGAGGCCAAATACTATTGTAGTACGTTAGCTAAATGTCTCCAAGGTGCATAAAGAAACTACTCAATGATGGAGAAGCTCATCCTTGCACTCATCCACTATTCCAGGAGACTTTGTCCATATTTCAAGGCTCACAAGATCGTGGTATACACAGATCAACCATCAAACACATATTTCACAAGCTAGAAGCATTCGCCAGACTAAAAAAATGAGCCATTGACTTAGGAGAGCACGAAATCATATTCAGTCCTAAAACATCGCTCAAGGCACAGGCCTTAGCGAATTTCCTATACAGACATGGCCGATGAGTTCCACCTTGATTTGGCGAAAGTGGAGAAATTACTTAGTCCCTAAGGAAAGGAAAAAATCCAACCAATGTGCCTAGACACTATCTGTAGATGAAGCGTCATTAAAAAAGGTTATGGAGAAGATATCTTAATAATCTTTCTAGAAGGAAATGTACATAAATATGCACTTCAATTCCAATTCTCCCTCGTAAAAATGAAGTTGAGTATGAAGCACTCATTTGGGGACTCGATCTAGTCCTAAAAATGAAAATATAAAGAATCCATATCCACAACGACTCTCAAGTTATCATCTAACTGGTGCTTGGTGATTACATTGTTAAGGAGAGACACTAATCAAAAACCTGAACTAGACAAAACAGCTTATCGGAAGGTTTACCTACTTGAAAACCATGCATGCACTTGACTTTGAAAATACAAAGGCGGACGCATTAAGTAAACTAGAAACTTTAGGATACACATCCCTTCGGAGAGAAAGGGATGTCTTAGTTGAGTTAGTACCAACACGAAGCATCTACAATAATAGCACAAAGTACGAGATGATGATAAAGGTTGGATGGATCCTATAATACAGTACCTTGAACACAAAAATTTAACCAAAGACAAAGTGGAAATACGGAAAATGGAGCTCAGGGCACCATTATACAGTTACTCCAACAACCTGTTGTACAAAAAAAGGCTACCTCATACCTTGGCTAAGATGTGTTGGACCTCGTGAGTTAGCATTAATAATTAGAGACATGCATGAAGGCTAGTGTGGGTCACATGAAGGCTGTATGGATAATGGCCAAGAAAATACTATAGTTGGGATACTACTAGCCAACAATATTTGGAGAGGTGCATGCATTCGTCCATAAGTGAAACAATTGTCAGCGAAATTCCATTGTACAGCGGAAACCACAATCCGAGATAACAGGTGAACATAGGGTTTGGTTGTTTCACAAATGGAGGATAGATATCATGGGCTCATTCCCACCAGAACAGGTGGAGAAAAGTTTCTCATCGTCGTAGTTGATTACTT
>JAULKJ010321018.1:0-10477 GCA_032355405.1 Rubia balearica
AAAAATTAAGATATTAAAATTAAAAAATTATTGATGAATAGTGTAAAAAGAGGAAGTAAGACAGAAAAAAGGGACGGGGGAGTAAATGAATAACACAATTGCAGGTTAAGTTGGGGCATGGAATAATATCAAATGATAAAGTGTGTAATTTAAATTGAAATATAAGAAATATTAAACTTTTAAAATTATCCAGAAAAAAGAAGTAAAGCAGTTCGGAAATTACTCTCTCCGTTTCACGGTATTCAATGACCGTCTTTGACCGTCAATATTTCTAACTACATATATTAATTTTGTATAAAAAATTGATAGTTGAAAAATTCGATCTTAAGAAAAATTTAGCAATATATTTTTATCACATACTACTCCATGGAGTATATATTAATTTATGTTAATGGCTAAACCTTACTAAATTAATTTAAAAAAATTAAAGTGGCAAAAACTGATCACATACTCCCTCCGTTTCTTTAACAATGACACACTTTTCTTTTTGAGTTGTTTCTTTTATATTGACACACTTACTATTTTTTTTGTAAGATTTTTCAATTTCATCAACTCATTCTACTTTTTACATTCTACATTCAATTTCATCTACTCATTTTCTTCTCCTCTATCCAAGCACCTACACCTAATGTGCCATTGTTAAATGACACGGAGGTACTCCCTCTGTCCCACCCTAAATTACCCCTCAATCATTGCACACCGTTCGATACATATGTTTGACCCCTTAATATGTTTAACTACGTATAATAACGACAAATAAAAAGTTACTTTTTAGAAACTACTTATTGCGACGAATTTAACAATATCATATACGATAATAATATTTTTATATATCTATTTAAATATACGATCAAATCTTAATGCAGAACAATGTCATAAAGTTAGGCTGCAAATTAGGCCCGTACTGAGGGAGTATAGTACTATACCTTTTCTACATTTGCTTTGTTTCTGTGACACGGCCCACTAGCTAGCCGCGTGCATGTGATATCCTACGCCGCTACGCGGTTGCTTTGATTTTCTGTTTGTTTAAAAATAAAGGAAACCCGATTCCTTAGGAAAAAGAGCATGAGGGCATATACGGTGAAAGTTTGAGAGTGAGTTAAATTAAAAATAAGAATTAAATAACCGCAATTTAATCCTATAATGAAGGGTTGAAAGTGGTTGGAATTAATTGGAACCGTGAGCCCAGGTCCTTAAAGAAGAACCGCCCTATTTAGGCATCATGTGGGCAGAGAGGTCTTTCTAAGGCATGGCAGTCGGCAGAGAAGCATGGCTTCTGCGCACTTTGTTTAATGCCTCATGGTGCCACGTGACGCTCTCATATTGGGTCACGTGGCATCACTCTCCCCCAATTTTTAAAAATAAAAAAATAATTTTAAAATTAAGAAACTCCCACTGCACATGTTCTAATACTTTATCTGTACTAGAGAAAAATGACAGTAATTAATCTTTTACGATCTTCAATAATTACACTCCATTTGACCAACAATATCTCTAGTTACACACAACAATTTTGCATAAAAATTAGATATTTAGAAAATAAATATTAAGAAGAATCTAACAATATCTCACATGATATTTTTATTATATATATAATATATGATTATGGCAAAATCTTGGAAAAATCGTGTTTCCATAGACTTATGAAAAAATGGAGTTTAATTAGAATAAAAAATTGTAAAATGTCTTAGTTACAATATTAAAGATTTATTATGCAACGTGCAGTAGTTATAAAGTTTATAATCCGATTCATGCAACCCAAAATTTTTATCTTCAATTCTTCTAATTTGCACTTTAAATTTTGGTATTTTCATGACTTATAGAAAAATCGTATTTCAAGAGACGGACTCTATAATTATGGTCAAAGTTTGTAAAATTTGATTTTGGAAAAAGGAAATGTGTCATTTTATCAGAACGAGGGAGTAGTTGGGAAGGGTCCAACAATGCACTTACTCTCATATCTGTATTTTCCCCTCAATTTTATTGCACTTTAATTTAGAGAAGGTAAAGTTTTGGAAAAAATATTTTTCCATAGGTATATGAAAATATAGAGTAGAATTAGAATTATAGAAATGTAAAAGATTTTAGTTGCAATATTAAAAGTTTATTGTGCAACGTGTGGTAGTTATAAGTTTATGACTCGATTAATGCAATTCAAATTTTTTATCATGATTTCTTTAAATTTGCAGTTTAAACTTTATTTTTTTATAACTTATGAAAAAATCGTCTTTCAAGAGACAAACTCTTTAGAGAAAAGTGCATATATAACCCTATCTAATCACATAAGTGCAAATATAATCTTTAGATAATTGAAAGTGCAAATATAACTCTAGATAGTTGATGCAAGTGCAATTTTACCCATTTCGATAGATTTATGCCAAAATTCAGTGAAAAAACTATTTTTCCATTGATTATTTTTAAAAAACAACAAAAAAAGAAATGTGTATAATGCCCCATAAACCCTAATTTACCTTTTTTCCTTCTCCGTTGCTTCTCTCTTTTTCTTTGTTGGTTCTATTTTCTTTGTTCTCTCATTTTGATGCGGGTGTTTGTTGGTTCTGGAGCCAAACTACCATTCTAGTGGCGTCACCCTGTTCATATCTTTATTGGCTGAGTTTTCTTATCATCTTTGACTATTTTCCAACAACGTCACCCGTTTGTTCGTCGCTCGCTCATTTTCTCTGGGCGAGATCATCGCTGTTCAGATCTGGTCGCAAGCTCCTCCCTCTTCTCCGTCTGTTTTCCACTGTTTCAGAGGAGGTTGCAAGCTCCGTCCGTTCACCACTATTTCAGAGGTGGTCGCAAGCTCCATCCTTTTCTCCGGCCATTTGCGGGTGACTTCGCTGGGTCAGATGCGGGCTAGAAGGCGCGTTAGGTTGAAGGTGCATTTGGTCTAGTTGGAGGCACCACTGGTTTGGTCGGCGTCGCTTGTTTTGCTGGAGAATTGTTTCTTTGGGCTATGGTGGTACTTCGTCGAGCTCCAGCGGCGCGACGAAATGACGGAAACCTGGAGCAGCATAAGTAGTGGTGGCGGAGCGGCGGAAGTGGCAGAACACTGGTGGGCAGAGGTGATGTAGCAAGAGGTTATCAGAAAGGAAGAATCGCAAGAAAATGCAACAATATTGTCGACTTTATTTCATTAATCACTGCCTTAATACACCAATGTTGTTAACTTTATAAAGGGATTGAACAAAACTGAAAGAAAGAAATAATCTTTAGTAGAGATACTGCCACACAAAAAATTCTCTCTCTAGAAAATTGAGAGCCACTGTAGTAGCAACAAAGGTCATCTTCTTGCTCATAGTAGCAAGCATCAACAAATCTTGTTCATAATCCACTTAGCAAAACATCCTACCAAATACCAAATTGCCTTTATAAGCCAGCTAACCAGAATTTTGGTGCAAAGTCTATACCAAAAATACCAAGCCAAAACAAAAACACCAAGCAAACATCTCCAAAATCCCAAAAAGCAGCCCTTGTCAAGCTTAACTATCCAAAAAAAAAAACCACCACCAAACACAAAAATCCACCTCAAAATACTATTAGTATCAACCAAAAAGATAGCACAATATTAGACTATGGAATTTACAAAAAGACCTCAAAAGAAAATACAAAAAAGGATGAAAGCAACCATTCAAGATGGCACGTAGAATCCTGAAGGATCACTAGTCGAATAGTTCAGAATTTTTGGAAGAATACAGAGATGTGCCATTTGGTGCAGACCTCAACCGAAATGTGCATGAAGAGTCCTGTTTTTGTCGGGGAAAAGGAGGACTGCAACGATGGAATAAAAACTTCGCCAACTCACTCGTAGGCTTTTTGTTGACTACATGCAATTTAGTGCAGCAAGAATGCAATCCAATGTTGATGAATTATGGGGAGGAGGAGTTGAGGTACTGGAAAAAGATGGGAGATTTTGTGCTCAGATTTGAAAACCGAGCATATATGAATGCAGTGCTACATAACGGACCTATGACAGTGAAGAGAGGCTTACTAGAACATTCCAGAGAAAATTAAATTTCTCATATGGCGAATGATTCAAGAGGCATGCCCAACATGTCAGAATCTTAGGAAAAGAGGAATGAATATCTCCACACCAAATGTGTTCCACAACGGAGGAATCAGTAGAGCACATGATAATTGAATGCGACATAGCAAAAATGGTATGGAGGCATAGCAGACTGGGACTAGATTTCAATTCAGGAAACCCGACGTCATTCAAAGAATGGCTTCATCAATGGTTCAACATAGCCTCGAAGAAGGAAGACAGAGAACTTGCGTGCTTTATAATATGGGTCTCATAGTGTGCAAGAAACACACTACAATGGACCAAGCACAACCATTGTTTGATCATCCAATGGCTAAAGTTGCAGCGCTAACTAGGAGGGCAAGGATAAGGGATGCAAGTCAAGTACCGAACTACGTAGACCCACATGCGAACTTACAAAACGCAGAAGATCAACAAGACATAAATGAGGGACCTTTTAAGAAGACGGGGAGGGTGGGCGATATCAATATCATGTGGTTGGAAAAAGATAGGTGTGCATATAACGTCTTCCAGGACCAAACCATTGTGACCACAGATGCGGTGTTCTGTAGTGACACGGGAGATGGAGTAGCGGCTTAATGCGCTAGATCAACAACGCAACAAGGTTGGAGGGGAACGACAAAGATATACACAACTTCTGCGGTACAAGCAGAACTAGCAACCATACTGAATGCCATGAAGCAAGCGAGCTTTAAAGGGAATTTTCTAGTGCTGATTAAAACGGATTGTGATAATGCTCTACGACCACCAACTACCCAGAAGTCCTGCTAGATGTTAGGCAACTAGTAAGGGAAATTCTTATTCTAGGGGTGATGTTTATAGTTTATCAATGTTTAAGGTAGATAGACTAGCAGTGGCAGAAGCGCACAATTTAGCTTTATCTTGTGTAACATGTATTCCTTCCCAAAGCAATGAATGAAAGTGAATCACTGTTTCCTAAAAAAGAAGAAGAAGAAAGAAATGAATCAAACCAAAATGGAAACAAATAAAAGAGAATATATCTTTCCATGCGAACCATGCAATCCTCCCAAAAATAATCTCAATCAATTGCATAATGAAACCTTCCATGCGAGCCATGCAATTCTCCCACAAATAATGCCAATCAATTTCATAATGAAACTCTTCCATGCAAACCATGCAATGTCGTCAAACATCCACAAATAATGGCAATCAAATCTGAGACTCCTCGACACTTATCTCATCATGGTGCATCAATCCCATGCTTCAATGAACGCAAGCCCTAAACCTAGCGCGTCATAAAAAAGGCATTTTGGTCATTTCCAATCAGTTAATGGCCGGAATTGGCCATCCAATGCCTGAATATAGTCTTTAGCGTTATATTTGCACTTATGTAAAGTAGTTAGGGTTGTTTTTGCACTAAAAATTATCTCAGGGTTATATGTGCACTTAATGAAATATATAGGGTTATATTTGTATATATCCCTTTAATTTATACAATTTAATTTACTTAGTATTGTTCTATATAATTTTATTTTAGATCAAAGAATTGTTATATAAATTATTTTCATAACTAGAAAATTAATTAATGTTTATTTTTTATTAATTACAACGACATTTGCATAATTTCAAAAAAACTTTTAAAAGGTATCGCAATGCATAAATAATTATAATTTACGCAAAAGTTATTGAAACTAGATTTTTCATAATTGATTAGTTGATCTAATATGAGACTTTCTCACACCGTTCAATTATTTATAATTAATATTTTAGTTTAAATATCATTGTAAAAGATCTTTTACTTTAGAGCAAACGACTTTTGTGGCTCTCGAACTTTGGCCATCGTTCGCCTTTGCCTCTCCACTTCCCCCCACATTTTAGTCCCTCTCAACTGATGAAACTGGCAACTTGTGGTACTTTCGTCCATTCCAATCGTTAAATCAGGCGATGCACACGTGCAGGTCTCGTGATCTTTTTGATGGTAAAAATATCTTTTTAATTTAAATCCATCTGAAATATGAAACCCATATTTTATTTCTTGTTTTTAATTATAGAAATCTAGGGGACATTGTCTTCTTCCTCATTCTCTAACCTAAACCCTCATCGTATTCTTTCATTCTCTCTTTGACTCTTTTTATTATTCTCCTTTCATAATCCACAGAGTAGAACCCTAGTTCCTGATTTTCCCCGAAAGCCTTTCCAATGAGTCGAAGCGCTGATGCCCGCAGCAACACAAATAGCTCTCATAGCCATCGCAATAACCGTGGCCTGGAGCATCATATTCAATTTGCGACATGTAATTACGGGCTTTGGGTGATGTTTTTGACCTCTTGGACGAAGAGAAATCCAGGCAGGCGTTTCATCTGTTGCCGATTGGTAAAGGTGAGTTGAGTTAGGTCAATTAACAGGTCAGTTTTTAGATATAGATTTGATTGGATTGATTGGATTGGGTGTGCAGGGTTTTGGTTGTAGTTTTTGGGAGTGGATGGATCCGGAAATGTGTCATATAGCGGTGGAAATTATTCTCGGTTTGGTGCGGAGGGTTAATTTTCTGGAGAATGAAGTTAAGGAGCTCGAAAAGAGAGAAGGAAACAGCTGCTCGAGCCACAATGTTGGAGAAAGTGAATTGCAAGAAATCGGATTTGAAGTACTATGTTGGGATGACTGTGATTCTAGTTTGTGCAATTATAGTTGGTTTAGTTTGTGTCTGATGTAGTTGTAGGATGTTTGAGAAATGTATTTCATGTATGTTGGTTTTGGTGGACGAAGATCATTCCTAGGTAGTGCTATGAATTAGTGTTATTGTAAGCCACTGTGTTGCTGGACGAAGATAAATGGCATGGAAAGGTTGTTTTGTTTGGTGGAAAAACATTGTCTAGTTCTTTGTTGCATAAAAAAATAGATGCTGTACATCATGAAAAAGAGATCAGAAATATACAATGGAAAGCTAGCTTTGAAACCTAAACTGAAAATAAACATATGCTCATTCCTGGAGCCTACAAATGCTACCATTGAATTGATCATTGAATATCCCAACCAACCTTTTACAAATCCACCAAATGCACTAATTAAATTGAGACAAAAGCAAGAGGGGTTCATATGTTCTGCCCATTTTAATATCCAACAACACACCCAACACACAACAAGGAAACAATCAATAAAAGTGGGTACAAAGTACTCCCAATATCACAGGAATCTTTTATCCCTTACAAAGCAAAAGAAGCCTCAAATAGCAAAAAGATGAGGCAACCCTATACTAAATAAATCCATATTTCTCTTCAGCCCTGCTTTTGTGCCCTTCCTCTTTTTTCTTAAAGATCGAAACTGACCACAACCTCTCTTCCAGTTGCCCACGGTGAATGGAATTTGATCTCCCAAATAAGCACAATTGACATTAATTCCCCAACTTTGTTACCTGATTTCAGCTTTTTCATGGAGGTTCTTTGTTCTGATTTATCTCCCAGCTTTGTACGAGTTCGAATCTGGTATGTTGGGAAAAAATAGACCAATTATTCATTGAAACAAATATGAGGAAAAAATTAGAAAATCTGTACTTTACCTCGCTGGATGTCGACGGATCCACTCTTGCTGCTGCCCTTCTTTAAGTCTAGACAGAAAACATAAATTCAGTACTCTATATGTTGAGGAAAAAAAATATAGCAAGTAATTTACCAGAAAAAATATACTTGTCTTTTTGTTCTCGGAGCGGTTTCTTGTACTTCCTGGGCAGCATAGGGCTGTTTTGGACACTTTCTCACATTGTGGCCTTCTTCCTCGCATATGTGACAGTGCATAGCTATCAATCTTCTCATATTCTTTCCTCGATATCCCTATTCATCAGCATCTTCGTTCCTCGCTTTCTTCATCTTTCCAGCTTGCACTAATGGAAGTGGTAGGTCAAGAACCAAGCCATTTGAAGACCTCGACCAGGGTTCCTCACCACTGATAGGGTATAACACATTCCCATATATAGTCATGAACCTCTCATTGCAGCAGCACTCATCGATATAATCGTATACCTCTACCCTCATGTGTTTAAGTGCTTAGATTGCATGGCAACCAGGCAATCCAGTCAACTGCCAAACACCACAAGTTCACGTCATTTTCCTCACATCCACAACAAATCTAGAACTACCAGGACCTTTAACCTCATATCCATCACAACCATTAAAGATATGGCTCTAATCCTATCCTCTAACGGTTTCCAAATTAGGGGGTAAATACTTTTAAGGTATTTCAGCATATTAAGCCTACACCTCTGTATTCTATCCATAAGAAATTCCCTAATATTATCCTTTAGGGTCAAAATAGGCTTATCTCTATCTTCTAGTATGTAACTGTTAAACACTTCACAAAGATTATTTGTCAACATGTCACACTTAGTATGATGAGAAATAAAATCCTTACACCAATGTCTTGGATGTGGAGCTTCTTTTAGGGTTTGGTAGGCTGCGGGGTCATATGCTTCTAACTCAGCCACATTTTGTGTATACAACTCCATTGTTGCGGTCCCGACAATGGACCATACCATCCCCTTCAAGACCTTCCTCAGGTGTTTTTTCTTGAATATCTTGTACTAATGCGCCACACAATATATGTGAGTAGCACCCGGAATAACCTTGATCAATGCTTTGTCCAAGCCCTATTATTTGGAAATTAAATAAGTTAATGACTTAAATTGTTAAAAAATTAAACAAGGATATGAAAGTATAGAGATATGAAAGTATATTCTGTTGATCATATATGAAAGTATATAAATGCTCATTTTCAAATTCGATGTCTTGTTTTAGGAGCTCCAAAAACTATTTCCACTGGATCGTGGCCTCCTTCTCAACTACTGCCTATGCCAATGGCTACCATCCATTATTCAGATCAATTTTCATTGCAGAGAGAATCTGCCCGGAATATATTCTTTTCACATAGCATCCGTTTAATCCGATAATAGGCCTACAATGTTTGAACCCCTTCTTTAGTGCCCCCAAAAACAGTACATGCGCATGAAATGTGGATTCCCAGTCTCAGTCCGAAATGGGGTGAACTCAACCTCGATACTAGTCCTTGGATTCATTATTTTCACCTCCTCACTGTAATCATATATCATCTTGCACTATTCAATAACATTCCCTTTGATCAACTCAACTGCCCTCTTCTTGGTTCTGTAAGCAACATTCTTCGATATAGTGGCCTCGTAATTTTCAGCCACAGTCTACCTAAAAATTCTCATTGGCATCTCCAAATTGCTCTGAATTCTCCCCGCATAGTTCTTAGCCACTTGGAGTTCAAAAACCTTTGTTTCTGGGAATGAGAGCAGTTTTCGTGGACATTGTGGTAAGTCTTGACCAATAGGTCAATGCTCCCGATCTTGTTGATTGTCTAGGGGAAGATAATCCAAGGACAGAGAGCCTTGCATCTAGCTCTAAGCCCATGCCTCTCATTATTTGGAAACTGGATATTTTTCTTCATCCAAATGGCATAATGGTGAACTGCCTCCTTGAATGCACCATATCCCTCCCGGGATTGAAATCGACAAACTTCGGTTCACTTCACCTTCACTTCTTTCTTCACCATCTCTATTCCCCTCCATCTCCATCATCCTTTCCTAATCATGTTCATCATCTTGAATGTCCTCAAAATTCTCCATTTTTCGACTTCTTTTTCTTAGCTGTTTTCTTTACTTTCTTCCATGATTTCAATTTTTTGCAGGCTGAACAGGTTGCTTAGGTTCAAGTGAGGGGTTCTGATATTTCTCAAGTCCAGTTGGTGGGGGGTTCTGCTCATTCTGAGGCACTGGTAGGGGCTACTGATTCTAATCATTTTTAGGCATTTGAGATCCCTCCAGCTGAGTTAGTTGGCTAGCTTGGGAGTCAAGCCAAGCCTCAAAATCTGCATCCATGTAGGCATTATCATCACCAGCCAGAAAATCACCTCCATTATTTTCCTCCCTTACTTCATCATCTTCATTAGTTTCCTGCTTAACTCCAACCCCTAACTCATTTTCCTGCCTAACTGCAGCTTCTACATTACCTTCCTCAGTCTCAAGATCAGTCTTCTCTAGGTCTTCATCTGCACAGTATTCATCATCATCTGTGAATGTCTCCACATCTGTGTTGCTGCTACTGCTGAGGTCTTCCTCTTCACCTACTGGACCATCATCCTCTACATTGTTCCTATTTTTTCCACAATCTTCCTCTTTGCTTACATCAGTCTTAACACCATCAATCAAACCTCCTTATCATCCCCTGCCCCTGCCCTAGACCCTTCCCTTGACCTAGTATCACCCACTGCCCCTGCTCTAGTCTCAACCCTAACATTAATTCCAAACTCGGCCTCAAAACCAGCTTCAAAGTCTGCCCTAACATCACCCTCATTACCAGCAAACTCAGGCCCATGTACAAAACCATTATCACCCCTCTCAATCCCCTGATCTTCACAACTCTGTAAATCCTCAACATCAATCCAACCCTCATCCTT